>OU898285.1:79252834-79374256 GCA_918026665.1 Diabrotica balteata | reverse complement strand
TCTAGTTTAAGTAGGTGATTTTGTATTACCTGGGATGCTTCAGTTGCTGTAGAATTTAGAATCATGTTAACTGTGTCATCGGCATATGTAGCGATTGTTGTATTGGTCGTCGTTGGGAGATCTGATGTGTATATTAAGTAGAGGGTGGGTCTAGTATGCGTCCTTATGGAGCTCTGGAACAAATTGGAAAAGGTTAGTGATTTTCCCTCCTCTTTTGACTTGAAGGAATTGATCTGTCAAGTAGTATCTTAAAAGTGAACTTATGGGATGAGGAAATATGGATTTAATTTTGGAGATAAGACCTACATACCAAACTTTGTCAAATGCTTGAGAGACATTTAGAAATGCAGCAGTACAGTAATTTTTTGTTTCGCGCGAATTTATGATGGTCTTTAGCACCTATGAATTTGTTCGATAGTACTGTTATTTGTTGTTTCCTAAACCCAAACTGATAATTCGTTAAAACATTCTGTCATATAAAATGAGCTCCAGTCTTCTCAGAAAAATCCGTTCAAATACTTTGGATATAATAGGCAACAAGCTAATTGGGCGATATGAAGATACTTCCGTGTGATCCTTATTAGGTTTTGGGATAAAGAAACAATTTGAGCAACTTTTCATTGGAGTGGAAATACCCTGTTTTTATATTGAATTGAATATATAATTAATTAAATTACGCCTTCGTTGGGTAGATTTTTTCGTACTAAATTAGATATTAAGTCGTATCTAGGTGACTTTTTAATTTCCAGATTATCAATTATTTCTTTGATTTCAGATTTCTTAACAAATTTAATAGGTGGAGCTATTTGATATAGTGCATCTACGACTTCATGAATAGCTTCCTCTTCTTCAACTGAGACTTCCCTCTGATGAGGTTGAAATACCTCGCATGTATGATTTGCAAAAGTATATGCTTTATCTATGTCAGTTTTAGCCCAAGTGCCATTTTGTTTCCTGATTAGCATATTCATTTGTTCATTGTGTTTAAGTTTTTTTGTTAGTTTCCACAGCGAATATTTTGTATCATCTGCAGGTGATAGGTTCTTTAAATATTTGTTTATTTCATATGAAATGAAAATTTTAGAAATATATATGTGATATTCCATCAATAACATCAGGAATTTTTTGTCTATCAGTGAGCCAATACGTAGGCTCTCCAGTAGAGAATGGAATTAAATGATTCTCATGAATACTTTTAATTCTCGTCCAAGTGAGATTGATTCTGGAACTCCATTTATGATGTTTGGCATTAAAATTTCCAGCAGTAATGAAACGGTGTCCAAGCATCTTAAAGTATTCAGTAAAATGATCAGCTTTAATTATTTTATTCGGTGGACAGTAAACAGCAGATAGAATAATCGGGCCTTGTGAATCTTCGACCGACACTGATGTGGCTTGGATATTAACTTTACTGATTTTATTTATTTCATGATGGTTAATGTTATTTATTTACAATAATTGTTGTACCTTCTTGGGCTTTACCTAATGGAAGTTGAGTTACATAGGTTGAATATTTGGGAATATAGAAATGGCTCTTTTTAGTCATGTGTGCTTCGGAAATAAACATAACATCTTGATATTTGAGTAAATAAATGCTTTATCTTCGTGGAAATGAGTGGTTAAGCCATTGGTATTCCAACAGCACATCTTTAGTTTAGTGTGAAGGTTAAGCTTAGATATCAGAGACATTATAAGAATTATTAACTTATGTATCTGTAGTTCTTAGATTATTTTGTATACGTTGAAGAGTTATTGTTTCTACTAGGTAAATGAGAAGTCTTATCTATGGTAGATACGTTTCTATTATCTCGTCATGCAACAATTTTTCGCATAGCTGATAGTTGGTTGAGTGATTGAAGGATGTACTGCACGAGGTGGTTGACTTGTGTTTTTTCTCGAAGTGTTAAATTTTTTTTTCTGCTGTAAATTGTCGCAAATAAAGACCCTTTTGTTAAAAAACACTTGTACGAGACTGGCAAAATACTCGAAATTAAAAAAGTAAACAAGCAACAATATCTTAATCAAGGATGAAAAAACAGATAAATTTTAGAAGTGTCAAAGCTGAGGTGTTGCATTTTTATTACCTCTATTTCAATTATACATATATTCCACATCTCGCACTCCACGGTTTTTTATATGTGCACATTTTAATCATAAATTTCTAATTGGAGAAATATAGAGGCAGAAATATGAAAGATTTTTAATGGAAACTTTGTCGGTGGAGCTTTTTTTATGAATTTTAATTAGACTGAAGATTATATATACGCCATATTATATCAAAGCCTAAATACCAACTAAAATGGACGAGGAATTCTCTTTTTCATTTTATCATGTTGGTTTATTTATATATCTTTACTATTTCATCAAATGTAGTGTTTATTCAGACATCTCGGCGTACATTTTAATTAAGGCTCTAATTATACACTTTGAAAATCAGGTTAGGTATGCATATGTTTGTGTCAGGATGCATGTGCGTATATAGTGTGTACTAAAATAAACAACTTCCGATATGCTAGTATATCGATTTTTCATTAGTCTGTATGTGAATCATTCTGAATAAGCGAAGTTTGGGGTTAGAAATACACTCCAAGAAGATCACATTTAGAAATAGACTCCACAGTTAGACCAAAGAAGTACTAAGTGTTGCGATCAGAGGAAATGTTCTTACATATTTTGTGGATTTCGAAAAAGCATTTAATATACGTGTAAAATAATAGTGGTACTAGAATATGTAGGAATTGATGACAAAGGATAATTGCACCATTAAAAATGTGTATTGCAATCAAAACTAACGTAAAAGAAAGAAATAATATAACCGAGTATTAACGAATACAGAGCACGTATATAAAAAAGAGACAGGTTAGTTCAGTTTTGCAAGGACAACGATCTCTTTATCCAGAAAAACATGGTACAAACTACAAGTCTACCTGGAAAGCCCCAGAAATGACCGTGAGAACATAATAAGAAACCAGATTGAATACATCATTATAAACCAAAGATTCCGTGACCATAACCTTGTTTAACGAACGTAAAGAAATAAAAACAGCATCAAAACACCTAGAATTAATGCAAAAAGACTAAAAGAAGCTGATATCTACGAACACATAAAAAAAAAATGTACAAGGAAGACCAGAGAGTAGAAAGACAAGGACAACTAAACGCTACAGAAAAATAAAAGGAGTTAGAGAAAATCCTGAGGAATATCATACAGCAACAACTGGAGGGCGATACATTCCCTAAAAAACAATCTAACAAAAAATCAAAGAAGCTAAGGAATTGTGGCTATTAAAAAAATGTGCAGAAATAGAAAGATTAGAACAACATGGCAACAAAAGACTATTAGAAAACGCGAAAGAATGGAGGCAATGAAGCAAGAGGTAGAAATGGACCTACCATTACGAAAAGTGAAATTAAAAAAGTGCTAAAATGTTATAAACAATGATATTCAATAATAATCAATAAAATTTACTATACCGGAAAAAATTCCAAAAGAATGACTAATATCTAAGTTCATCCTAATACCCAAAAAAAAACTCAACGCAATAAAAATGTGAAGAAATGTATAGTATGATCAACTTGATTAATGTTTTTTTAAAGTCTTCTTGCAAGTGATGAACGTATATACAAAAAACTAGACGACAGAATAACAGGAAACGAAATAGGATTTAGAAAAGACTTTGGCACTAAAGAAGCATTATTATACAAACGCTCATCAGCAGTCTAGGTGTCAACTGTCACACAGGTTTATCACTTTTTAGTAGGTAGTGTGTGTTAACCGAGTATGACCAATCAGGAGGCGCGTGAAGGTTACTTGTTCTCTTCTATGGTTAAATTTTGGGAATTTTTAATGATTAATATCAACTTTGTACAGCTTAGTTGGGGAGTTCTTCCACGAATTCTGCCATATTAAATTAAGCTTTTCTTTAAAGAAGTCTTTCAGGTCGGTGTGAAGAGATTTCGTATTCTCTCTGCGTTTGGGTTAGTAGATGTATTTTTTGTCTACAACCTCGTTTCCTTCGATTCCAGTATGTGACGGTACCCATATAAAATTAACTTTAATGTTCATATTTTCTGCATGTTTAGTTCCTTTTTAATTAGAAGGAGTAGTGGATGATTACAGTATAGTTGGTTTATTGCCATTATTGAGCTAATAGAATCTGTAATAATGATATGTCTCTTTTTATTTTGGTTAACTATCAGAACTAGTGCTTTTTAGTATCGCATACAGTTCAGCAGAGAACTTTGTTGTATATGAAGGTAATTTGTAAGTTTCTGTATAATCTAATGACTAGATTGCTGCCCCAGTTTCGTCTTCGTTTTTGGAGAGGGCACCAGTGTAAACTTTGAAATAGCTACATTTTTGCTTAATATTTTAAGAAATTCTTGATTAATTTGACTTGCTGGCGTTTCTGATTTCTTTAGGCACAATACGCTGGTCTCGAATGGGTAGAAGGGCAGTAGAATTGTCAAAGGAGAAGGGGGTTGATTTTAGGAGATATCGCAGGTATCTGCAAAAGGTATGTAGGCGGTAATAGAAATTGTGATCAGTTCGATTTGAAGTTTGGAAACAACTTTTGAAGCGATCAGCGAATACTTTGTTTATAATGGGTTATCTTGATTAGACGATACTGCCGCGACTTAAGAAAGACCTAGGTATTGTCTTCTAAAAGCGAGTGAAATCTCTGCAGTTTCCTAAAATAGGGTTTGTATTGGACTTGTGTGGTGTGCTTCTAAGGAAATTCGAAGACCTGTATTTTAAATAATATCTATTGTTTTTAAGTACGTTTTTTTGGAGGAGTTGTAAACAATTGAGCCGTAGTCTAGTTTGAAACATACTAGTGCCTTTACTATATGTAGTACTATATGTAAAAGAGTTAGCGCCCCATTTTTTGTCTGCGAGGGATCCTAAAAATTTATTCCTGGCTGGAATGTTTTTTTTTAAATATTCTAAATGTATCTTCCAAGTTAGTTTTTGGTCAAAGATCATACAAAGAAATCTAACTTCGTCTAAATATTTAAGCTGTCCTCCATTTAAATATAAGTTCTTCGGTTGTATTTGGTGACTTTTCGTAAAACATAGGTTTTGAGGGTAATGAACTGAAGATCACTTGTAATTGACCATTCTTTAATATGATTTATGGCTTTTTGGACATGGTTATGGATGGTTGTTAGATTCTTTTCTCTTCAAAATTTAACTAAATCATCTGCATATAGCCTAAATTTGACAGGATGTTTAAGAAGGAACTATCACATCTGGGGTTCAAGACGAAGCGATTGGTACCTAATATCGTTGATTGATCAATGAACGCTAATATGTATGTGTGCTCCAACTATAGAGGTACCTTTTAATCTATTTTTCGGGTTAAAATGGCGAAAAAAATGAAAAAAACGTCGATTTTAGTGATGAATAACCGTTTGCCACACTTTGAGCAGGTGTTTCTTGGCTCTTCAAAGGATCAGAATTCATTTTTTGGATCAAGACGAAGCAATTGGTACCTAATATGTATGTGTGCTCTAACTATAGAGGTATCTTTTAATCTATTTTCGGATAAAATCGCGAAAAAATGACAAAAACGTCGATTTTAGGGACTGAATAACCGCTTGCCACGCTCTGAGCAGGTGTTTCTTGGCTCTTCAAAGGGTCAGAGTTCCTTCTGAAGACGAATACAAAGCGATTGGTACCTGATATGTACGTGTGCTCCAAGTATAGAAATCTCTTTCACTCGTTTTTCGAGAGAGATCGCTAGAAGAATGAAATAGCTTTAGCGAACAAATCAGTTTTTTGTTGAAAAAAACTAAAATTTGCTTTTTTTAGGCTCGCACCTGAAAACATGTTTTTTGGTATCAACCTACAGAAAAAAATTGTTACTGCGGGGTACGGGCAGCAAATTGAAATATCACCATATTTGGCTCTAGTTAAGGAGCGATTTTTTGTAGAATTCCTCTTATATAGTTGTCGATATTAGTTAGAATAAAGGTACCTTTACCAATGTTATCATTAAATAAAAACACATTCACAAAACGCGTTTTTAACCTTTGCAAAAACAGATAAACGAATAATTATAATTGAACGTGCTTACTCGTTGGCCGTTCTAATAAGATTCCGAAAAAACCTTTAAAATTCAACTAACTTGTTAAGACGTTAAGAATAAGAGGAAAATTAAAAACAGTAAAGAGAGCAATGAAATTATGTCTTAACCTATTACCTTTTTCCATTTCTTGTCGCGCTTATGCCTTTTCCGAGTTGAACTTAATTTCAAATTATTGACTTGATTTAGTTCTTTACAGGAATCCTCTCAGGAAATATGGATTTTAAACTTGGATATGAACGCAGGCAAAGTGCTTTCACTTTATGTATAAAACATTTGTCATTTTATCGCTTTTATGATATTTTGCCCGTAAAATAGAAGTTTACGCTTTTTCTGAATTTCATGAAAAATTTAAATCCCCCAAATCGGTTCGGGCTTACGAAATTTGCATCAGGAAATTATCTGCAATCGCCCGTGCGTGCTATTCTCTGGTTTGACTGAACACAAAGTGCTTATCATCGACAAAAAGGTTTTTCTATTACACAACTCCATTAAACAACTACCGTTGTTATTATTGTTGTGTTTTTATTTGATTCAACAGTCCTTGGAGGCCTACGATCCTGTGTATATATAGAATGGATTTTAGCACCAAATTAAAAAGTGTTGTTTGAGATGTAGGTATTTCGAAAAGTGCTAAACATCTCATAGATATAACGCAGGACAAATCAAAAATGCTGCTGTAGTTGAAAACATTTATCAAGGAAAAAAATCTCATATATCTTATAAAAAGAATTTATTTATGTGCCTGTTTTAAATTACCGCTAGACACCAGTGGCGGCCGGTCAGGGTCGGCAGTGCCGACCCACATCTTTATAGATATTATAGATTTTTTTAATATTTAATTTAATCAGTATTTCAATAAATAATTGTGACAGGTAATCAGTTGATGTCATTTGTTTTTGTGAAACAAAAAAAAAATATCTGAGATAATAAAGACTAAATTTTATTCATGTTTTTTTAAAGAATTCGACCAGACTAAATTTTATTCATGGTTTTTAAATCCCTGCGTAGACACTTTTCAAATGGATAATTCTATGAATTCTTAAAAAGGCACGTTTTGTTTTTTCGGCTAGCCGATCCCAACCTTGCTTTACTTGTATTGTAAAAATCAACGGAATATTGGTTGATTAGCAACCAAATATGCATTTCTTTCCATATGATCTTAATTACCAAATACGGCAAATTTAAATTTGCCGATGTTTCATTTGGATTGGTGATTCAGGTGATTGGTGTCGCGAACTGTACATTGCAAGCGTGGGACGAAATGTTATTTCATATAATGTAGAAAAGTAAAGTAATATTCAGTGCACGAACTAGCCTTTCTTTTTGTGATTCATTTTTATTTTCTAAAGTAATACTGTGATACGTTACGTCTGCCGTAAATAGTTAAAGGTTAAGGGTTTTTTTGACATATTAGAAGTTTTTTTTAATTAAAGTGTAAACAAATTCAGGTAAATTAACCTAAAAAATGCAACCCATGGGAGAAACTGTAAGTATTGAATAAGTCTGGTATTGTAAATTATATTTTGCATAATGGGTTTTCATCTATTCCATACGAAGAACAAATTGTTATTAAAAATAAGGGGCGTCCTTTGCCTAAAATGTCCCGGTTATAAATATTAGTGCGGGTAAGGGAAGTAATAGATAATTTTTATTTGGTACAGCAAGTACTCATGGCTTACCGGGAGTGAAATAAAAAATAAACTTTTCTGTTGGCCTTGCATTTTATTTTCCACAAATAGGGGCAAACATCAAAATCCGTGGTATGAATCTGGTTACGATAATTTAAAGGAATTATTTAGGGCTATACATAAACATGATATTTCGAAAGATCATACTTACAGCCAGATTAAATTAGATTTATTTGGAAAACAAAATATCTATGTTTCATTAGATAATGCCCAACGTGAAAATGCTATTAAAATAACGAAATTGTAAAAAATAATCACGCAGTTTTACGTCGTTTAATTAATATTGTAATTTTTTTAAGTTGTCAGAAATTATCTTTTAGGGGACACGATGAATCGGAGCATTCGTTAAATCAAGGTAATTATAGAGAACTAATAAAAAATGTTTAAAAATTACGATTTGAAATTTTCTAATTTACTTTCTGATTCGAAGACATTTAGCGGTGTATCTAAAACAGTCCAGAATGAAAGGGATAACGACCACGATGAACGACCCCAAAGATCCCAGGATCTTTGGGGTCGTTCTCTTTTCCTCCTTCCTATGGGACACTATTCGTTTATTCTCTTTATCCATCTGCTAGTTCTTCTTACATGTCCATACCACTTTAGTATTTTTTGTTCTATATATGTTAGGATGTCTGTTTCTACTGATGTTCTTTGCTTTATTTCGTCATAACTCCTTTTACCCATTCTTGTTACTCTGCAGGTATTCCATCTCTATTGCTACTATCATACTGCTGTTTTTCTTGTTTATAATCCAATTTTCAGCCCCATATGTCATAATACTTCGCACTAATGTTCTATAAATCTGTGGTTAAGTTGTCGGATTGCTGTTCTTGCTTGTCCTAATCTTTGCGTTATACTTTAAAAATTCTTGGTAAATCGATTTTTTTGCATTTTTACCCCCCCCCCCCTATCAGGAGGGTATTAGCCACTCTAAATCCAGTGGCGTAGAATTTTTTTTTAATAAAAAAATCGCTAATACAAATTCTCCATTTTCGACGAAGAAAAAGTATCGTAGAATGCCCTGAAAATTTAACTAAATATTTCATATTTTGTTTCGCAATAGACCTTTTATTACATGACATTAAAAAACTTGGTTAAAATCGGTTAACAACTTCAAATTTTATAGAGGTGTTTCCAATCTAAATGGGTCACACTGTATATTAAGTTTCTTTTAATTTCGATTTAATTTTTTTGAATTTGTATTTCTAAAGTATTAAAAGGTGTTTTAAAATTTATTAAAAATTTACAAACCAAAATTTACAAAATACACACTGGATCGGTCCGCAACTACAAAAGGGAAAACCAAAGTAGTTAACACTAATTATTTAGTATATTCCGAAATGAGTACTGATTCAATAACTTCAATCATTTATTATCAAAAGTTAATAATCCCTGCTCTTTAATCTCAGTTTAATTAAAATTTCAATATAATTTCAAAATTGACGTAATTAAATTAACTGTGCAACAAATTGAACTGCACCTTTAAATTTAGTTTTTGTTCTCTTCTCAAATCTGCAAACGGATTTTAAAACTTTCAATATACAGGATGTTGTTTCAAGATCACAATTTCTTTATATTTTTTGTTAATTTGGATCTGGTTCTTACTTGTGATTATAAAGTGGGTTGTTTGGATTTGGAATAAAACATACGTGTACCAAATATCAAAAAGTTACGGATTTAGCAAAAAATAAGCAAAATCGTTAAAACGCCCTGTAGCTCGGTTATCTTCTTCTTCATGTGCCTTGTCCGTTTCGAACGTTGGCAATCAACATGGCTATTCTGACTTTGTTTACGGCAGATATGAATAGTTCAGCAGATGACAATCGGAATCATTGCCGCAAGTTTTGGAGCCACGAGTGTCTTCTCCTCCTGGACCTCTTCTGCTGTCTATTTTCCCTTGAACGATCAGCTGTAGTACTCTGTATTTATTATGTCTTATAAACGTGACCCAAGTATTCCAACTTTCTTTTCTTTATACTTATTCCTACCTCTCTCTTTTACCTATCCGGTGTAGTACCTCTTCGTTGGTCACGTGCTCAGTCCAGGATGTACGTAATATACTTCGGTAAGCCCACATTTCGAAGGCCTCTACTTTTTTCATCAATGTTGCAGTCATTGTCTACGCCTTCATTCCATATAGCAAAACTGGGAATACATAACATTTCAGAAGTCGAATTTTTAGAGGTAGGGTGAGGCTTTTAGAGGTGAAAATTTGCTTCATGCTAGTGAACGATGATCTTGCCTTTTCTACTCTTATACGTATTTCCTTTGCTTGATCCCAATTTGAGTTAACTGTTGTCCCCAAGTAGATGTACGAATCCACGTGTTCAATTCTTTCATTGTCTAATATCAGTTGCTGTGGTGGTTGTTGGGTTTTGCTTACTAACATCCATTGGTTCTTGTGATATTTAGTCTGAGTCCGTATTGTGCAATTGTTTTTTATATTTTACTCATTAGGCAACTCAGTTCCTCCATGCTACTTGCTAGAATCACAGTGTCATCAGCATGCCTTATGTTATTAATTATTTCTCCATTTATCTTTATGTCTTCTGTGCTTTCCTCCAGCGTAGTCTTAAATACTTCTTCTGAGTATATATTAAAGAGAATTGGAGACAAGATACAGCCTTGTCGTACCCCTTTCTTGATCTCAATTTTACTGGTCAATGTAGATCCTACTTTTATTTTAGCTGTTTGACCCCAATAGAGACTCGCTATTGTTCGAATGTCTCTGTAGTCGACTCCGATCTTACGGAGAACTTCAATTATCTTTTCGTGCTTTACGTTATCGAATGCTTTTGCGTAGTCTATAAAGCATATGTACACGTCTCTTGTTCATATCTCTACAGCGCTGGATGGGTACCTGTTAGACTAAAAAGTGCTTCTCTTGTCCAAAGAGAATTCCGAAACCCAAACTGCAAATCTCCAATGTTATCCTCGCATTTTTTGCTTATTCTGTTGTAAAAACCTTGGTGTATGCCTTCGAAATGTGGTTAATTAGACCTATCATCTGATGTTGATCACAAGACTTTGCTTTGGTTTTTTCGGTATGGCAACAAAAGTTGACTCTAGCCAGTCTTCAGGAAACTCCCCGCTATTATAAATATTGTTAAAGAGTCTGATCTCGGTTATAAAAAACGTTAACTCGGTATCCTCTATTCACCATTCAAGTATTTCCGTTTTCCAATAAAACACCCTATAAATCTTTCCCATTACGTACATATAAGTAATTCTATTTATCTATACAGCCCTTGCTGTCCAATTTTGGACATAGGCCTCCTCTTCTTTCTTCCACTTCTCTCTATTTTAGGCAGTTTGTGTCCGCTCTGACCATCTCATTTGTGGCCTTTCTCTTTTTCGTTTGTAACTATATGGTCTCCAGTGTATAATCATCTTATTCTATCTGTTGTCTTTCTGTCTTATGGTATGTTCAGCGAACTTCCACTTAATTTTTGCTATCTGCGTTGATAGATCGGTCAATTTTGTTTTGTTGCGGATCCAAGTATTTCGTATTTCTATGTTTAAGTATATAGGAAAGTTTTCCGAAGGATACCTAAGCCAACCGTATGCTTCTCTTTACTTCTCCGGTCTGATTTTCTTTATTTAATTTAACTAGTTGTTCCAAATATGTATATTCTGTTACATTAGTAAATAATTATTATGCATAATTTGGTTACTCTAAAGTACATTATGAATTAAATCATTAGTTGTAATTTAGTTAAATTTAATTTAAAAAAATTGTTTTTGTACCCTTAAAAAAATATTTTAGTTAAAAATGTAATGTCGTTAAATAGAAAATTAAATTCTCCTTCAAATGGGATGTCGCAATGTACTGAATTTTTATTTAAAAAAAATTAACGTTACGTCACTACACCAACACCAGGGATGTCATCCCTACTCCATGTACGTCATCCCTACTCCATGTACGTTATAAGATGGGTATTTTTTAACAAAAATCGACCTGTTTCTGGATTTCCCTTAAAACTCGACGGTTCTCGAAATAATGATAATATTCCACAATTTAGCCATTCACTGTATAACCAACTCTCTTTTTTAATGTTTTAAATATACATAGTAAAAATATAGTAATAATTCTTAAATTTTACGAATCTAGCAAAAAATTGGATGTTTTAAATTAAGTTATTAAAAAAATATCCAAGTCAAAGAAAACTCCCGCCATAGAACTTAGTACACGACGCACGTTAAAGTTTAGTTAAAGTTTGAAAACTATTCTAAAAAGGAAATGCCTACTGCAAAGTGAACTTCATATTTTATAATGAAGCTTTTGGAGCAGGGAAAGTTAATCACGAAATCAAGAGTTACGAGCTCTTTACGAGAAACGCGCAATAGAAAAATTTGATAATTACAATCATCACGATACCATCGAAACAGCTTATTAAAAGCAGATAATTTTATTCAAATTATGACAAAGAAAGTTAAAGATATACGTAGGCAATTAAATAATCTTTGATCAAATAAAAAGGATTTTTGGATTTCTCTTTAGGCTGTGCTTGTTTCTGGAAAAATCATACTGGCAGCAGTCCACTATCACGTGGACTGATTTTTCTTTCCTGTTTATAGAGGAGATATTGACGCGAGATAAGTTGGGTTGAACGTCATGCAGCTTAGTTTTTGTTTTACTCCACAAGTGTGCCCATGAGCTGAGGATTTTTTGTTTTATCAATATTTTAAGATCCGTATGGATTTGGAGCGCTTTGAAGGCTAAGTTGGAAGAACATGCTACTTTAGCGGTTTGGTCTGCTTTTTAGTTTCCAAATATACCAACATGTGATGGAGCCCAGATCATTATGATTTTATGTTAGCAAAATATAGTTGGTTACAAATGGCGTGGATTTCCTGGACTACTGGATTTTTCGAGAAAATACATCTTATGGAATGAATTGAGGACAGAGAATAAGTACAAATGGCGATTTTTATGCTTTCATTTGAAGTTGGATGGATTAAAGTATTTAATGCTTGGAGTATTTTATATTATTCTGCGGTGTAGATACAACAACTTTTATTCAATCGCACAGAGCTTATTGTCGTCGTCAGTGTGGACACAGGGAGCAGCAACAGTCTTCATTCTTGGACGCAGCGGTGTATAAAATTTTATCAAATTGTGTTAAGTTGAGGATGTTTTGGAAGGTTTTTCTAAGGATTGAGTTTGGGGTTTCTGTTTTGTCGAATCTGCATAAATCCGTATTAAAAATTGGAAGATTGTGCATCCATGGAACTGTCTTGGGGGTATAAATAGAAGTAGTATTGGAAAGGTTGATAAAATCTAATAAAGGAGATAATATTTGTGATAATAAGAGAGACTGATTGGATACGTTTGCTGGAAGAGGTTCTATGGGATTGATTAGATTTATTACGGGTTACTTGGGTTTGCTGATATTCTTACAAAGTATAAAAGTAGAAGATGTTGCCTTTTTAGATGGAGTGGTGGCTCTGAAGATTCAACGCAAACACTTTCAGCGGGGCTTGATCTGAAAGCACCTAGGCATATTCGTAGGGATGTATCGTGTTTAGAGACTTTAGTAGTGAGGTACTGGATGCCATATAAAGAATACTGCCATAATTTAGCTAAGAGCGAATATATATTTTAAGGAGAGATTCTTCATCAGCTCCCCAAGAGAAGCTAGCAAGAGATTTGAGTAAACTGATTCTTTGGGTACAGTTTTCTTTAAGTTTCTGAATATGCTGTCTCCAGGTAAGCCTTTTATCAAAGGTGATACCAAGAAGTGTCAAAAAGCATTTTAAAACTGCAACGAGGTTTCATAGTTTCATTTTTGTTGCCGTTTCTATATTGTAATTCCAAAAATTATTTTCTCTTTTTCTTTCCTAATACATTAGCCCATTTTCTCTATTTTTGTAGTACTTATGTTTGCTTCATTTGTTTTTGTCTGTTTTACTCCTTTTAGACCTTAAAAGATTCGTTGATTCTTTTGGATTCATCGTATTGTTGTTCAAATCATTTTCTTTACACACTTCATTATAAATTCTTTAAAACCACTACCTATCTCTTCTTCCATCTCCGCTTCCATAATTATGAAGTCCGGGTCTTTGGACGTTTCATTATCTTGGCAGTTCGTTTTTTGCATGCATGAGATGTCTTCTTCTGATCTTTCTGTGCCATTAGTGACCGTGTTTGTAATAGTAAAATAACCCAAATTCATTATTATGTACGGTTTTTCCTCACAAACATGATTGTTAAGCATTTCTTCGGGTTTTCTAGCATATTTATCGAGATCATCAATAATTGGAATGTTATTTGCCTTCATACTGTTTGTTATATACATAATATATATATATATATATATATATATATATTATATATATATATATATATATATATATATATATATATATATATGTATATATTTAAATAACAGGCAAATAATTTATAAAACTACAAACGTCAAACTGTCAAAACAAAAACGTCTTCTGTGGAATAATCCTTGGAATCTGACGTCCACTTTTCCGCCTTACACTATTTTATTTACTGTTAACCAGGATAAAGTAGCTCCGCAGAAAAACCTTTTCAGGTCAATTTCTCAGGGAAGAAGTTTTTTTATTAGTGCCACAATTGAATCAAAACTCACCGTCAGTCCTCAGTTCGTGAAATCCTAAATGAGTACATTTATAACCCATATAGTTGTTTTTATCTAGCGGTGTGTATTTGGGGACTCCACTCTCAAACAGTGCAATTCAGTTATTACTTATTACACTCTAATATTATAATTTAACTTTTGAAAACGCTTGCTGTAATATATTTTCGCTGTATATACATTTAAACTATTTGACATAAAAAATATGCTTGTCATACTTGGTAAAAACTGTAGGTACTGTACACCCTACTAAATTATGTTAAATAAACATTTCTGGCTACTACCATAGGCGTACGACAGGGGAAAGTGAATGGTTGACTCTTCCCAAATTCTACACCACTGGCAAAATTGATTTTTTGTTTTTCCAATACTTTTTATGAAAATAATATACTCTTCATTCGTAACAATTCAATCATTATTTGCCGAGATATTTGAAATGAAAAATGCAGCGGCACAAATATTTTGATTAATGCATTAATTATATTTTAGTCGCTATTTACAAAAAAACGTAATGTTATTGTTAAATTGTTTTAAATGAATAGATGCATTTAACATTTAAAAACCAATTGTGGTTCTAAAAATACAATTTTGTTATAATTTAAATAAAACAACAATTTTACTAATACAAAAATATAGAAAAACACATTTTATATGACGTCCATTTACCTTCATTCTTTAATTTAAGCTTATCAATTCTTTCGTTAAACTATCTTATAACTTTAAAAAATATGTTTGGCTGATTGGCAATAAAATTAACGGAATTTAATATTTGCTGACATAATGCTTCACGATTATTTAATTATTGTGAGAATATCAATGATTTCATATGTCCTCAAAAATAAAAATCTAAGGGATTACATTCGGGTATTCTAGGCGGTCACGGAACTTCACTATCTCTGCCAATCCAACGATGAGAAAAATGGCTGACCTAGATAGTTTCGTAATATTAAAGGAAAATCATTCGGAGCTCCATTCTGCATGAACTTTGTAGAAACTCTAAATACGAGTTACGTCGTCTTCTTTGATGGCTCTATCCCTTCTTCTTCTTTGTTGTGTTATGTAATTTAAAGCTATATTTGGCCATCTATCTTCATCCATTCGATTCACGTGACCATACCACACTAGTTGTCTCGTTTCAATTCTATCTACACTGGAATATACAGTATTTGTCCTTCTTCTAATATATTCATTCCTGATATTATCTTTTTTGGAAACACCACACGATCTCCTTAAAAATCCATTTCTACTACTTCTATTCTTTTTCTATCTTTTTTCGTGATCTGCCAAACTTCTGCCCCATAAGTCATAATAGGGTCTACCAAGCTTCGATAGATTGTCAATTTCGTTTCTTGTCGAATATCTTTAGACCATAGTAGAGAGTTTAGAATGTTTCAATCATCTCCTACTTTAATATACTTTGTCGTTGATATATTCATATTAAGGCCTCATTTTTCATATTCTTTCTTTAGTTCTCTAAACATGTAGTCCATGTCTTCCTCATCATTCGCTACGACTACCTGATCATCTGCGAAAAATAAAGTTGTTAGACATTTACCACCGCCTATGTCTATTCCCATATATGTTTTAAATAAGGTCGGAGATAGACAGCATCCTTTTTAAGCCCATTTTTTATTGGAAATGATTCAGATATAAAGTTTCCTTCTTTAACGACACTTCTTACATTTTTGTATATATTTGCGATAGCATCCACATACTCTCTATTTAGACCTACTTTCGTCAATGTTTGAAACAGTTTTTTCAAAGATACCGTACCGTATGCATTCTCTAAATCTACAAACATTAGGTGGGTAGATAGATTCCTTGCCTTCCGTTTTTCGATTACCTGCAGCAGAACAAATATTCTTCTATGTCTTCATATTCTGATTCTATTCTTTCTTTTATTATTCGACCCTAAAACCTCCCCACTTAGCTGATAATAGTTATTCCCCTATAATTAGAGCATTTGCGTTTATCCCCTTTCTTGAATATTGAGCTGATGTATCAAACATTCCAACCATTAGGGATATTTTGTCCTTTTAAGCATTTGTTTATTAATTCAACCAACATCTCATGCCACTCTACCGCTTTACCTCTAGGTCCTGCTGCTTTACCGTTTTTCGATCTTTGAGGGCATCGCTTAGCTCTCCGCTTGTTATCTCAATTATTTCCTAACTTATTAAAAATAGTACTGAAAGTTTGGTGAGTGGGTTGAAATATGTTTAGATACATTTTTCGATATCTTCATGCAGCAGCAAGACAGGAATATATCTCGTATTTCTAGATTGGTAAAATTATTATGCCGCGGCATTTTCACTTTCAGCTTTTTAAATTTTAACTAACAGCAATGACAGCATCCTGCTAGATGAAAGATTAATTCAAACCAGAGCAACTGCAAAATCTGAGCATGTTTTCAATATGTAGTAAGCACTGTTATACCATGAAAGCATAAGCATTTATCTAAATGATGTGGAGAAATGTGTCAAGTCGTATTAATCCGATCGTGATATATTGTAAAGAACAGTTCATTTATTATAAAGTGTTTTAAAATTATTTACGAACAAAGAATTGATGAGCTTATTGAGATAAATTTGCGTCACATTGAACATTTGATATAAAAGGTTTAGTTAAAATGTGTTTTTAACCTTCGTCTTCCCACGTCGGTAAAATTACGTGGAGTCCCATATGGGTTCCATTTGTACCCCAGAGAAAAAAATGCGTATATTTAATTTTTATTATAAGAAAATGAAATAAAATCTTAAATGAACACATTTTTATTACATCAAAGGGTATATCGAACAAAAAAATAATTTTCATCATTTAATTAAATCAACTGTTGGAATAAAAAGTAAAATCTTAGGACCGAAAACTAGTCTGAAGTTTCTTGGCATCGGGTGCAAATTACTTCCTTGATATGGTGTTCTGCACATACAAAATTTTTACACTGCTTACAAAATTGACTTATTTTGAATTGAACTGAATTGAATTATTTTGACTACATAAGTAGCAAAGTCCACTTGAAGATCGTTCACAGGCTACTTCCATTTGCATCTTCGCCAGCGCCAACTCTGGAACGACATCTTGATGTACTACTTCAACGTCTTACTCAATGTACTCCCTCATTATTATTATTATCTATCGCCTGGTAATATTTTCTTTTACTAAAGCTTACTGAACACTTTGTTACTATCTACTGAGTTCCCCCACAAAATTACATTATAGCACATGTGGCTGTAAGCAAGGCTATAATAACGTTCATTATTGCCGAGATGGGTAGTGTGTTTTTAATTCTGATATAGCATAAAAAGCTTTATTCAATTTCATGTTCACTGAATTCACTTGCTCTGACCATTTGAGATTACAATCAATGAATACAACCCAAAAACTTTGTAGAGTGAGTGGAAGATAACATATTGTTTCTATCATGGATGGTTAAGATATAGTCATATTTAGATGAGTTGTATGAATGAAAATAAATTAATTTGCGTCTTGTCAATGTTTAATATTAGTCTGTTGGTATTACACCATCGTATAAAGCAGTCAACAACAGTCTTCATTGTCATTTTTAATTCCTCGAGTGTACGTGCAGAGACTATTAACGAGGTGGCATTAGCAAACATTGATATTAATAAGTGCCCTTATGTGATCTGGAAGGTCATTAATACAAATTAGGAATAATAATGGTCCTAGCACGGATCCCTGTGGTACTCCTTTATTTGTCGTGTATGGTTCTGAGCTTGATTCTTTCATCTTAACAACACTTTTCCTGTCACTTAAGAAATTTATTATCCATTCTAGAAATATCCCTCTAAAACCAACGTTATATAATTTATTGCGAAAAGATGTTATGTCTAAGCAGTCAAAATCACGTGATAGATCAAAAAATAGTCCTGCCACGTGGTTTCTACTATCTAATTCATCATAAATACGTAGTAATTTGCAAAGCCACCGATAATACATATGACACAGATTCCTACGCGGGGTACGGGGTACGGTATGTACCCCAAGCCAATCATAATTTATTTGTTTTTTTTTGAAACATTGTTACAGATTTTATGAATAGGATACTATTTGTAATACCTCAATGGACACAAAATAAAATTAGCCAAACGAAACAGGTGCTAATTTCAAAAATATTACAAAAAATGTGTATCTGGGGTACAGCTACCCGGGAAAACGAAGGTTAATATTTTTGTGTTATTCAAATTACCTTTGTTTGTTTAGATTATGACAAAATAAATATTTTTTTTTTAGAACCACAATTTGTTTTTAAATGTTAAATGCATGTATTCGTTTCAAGAAATTTCAATAAATAACATTGTTAGAAATGAAAATTTAATTTGTGGTAATAATAAATGCAATCCTATGACGCAGAAACACCGATTTAATTAATAAATTAATCAAAATAACTATGCCGCTTCATTTTTAACTTCAAATACCTCGAAAAATATCAACTTTATCGTTACAAATAACGAGTATATTATTTCCATAGAAAATGCAAAATTGCACTAAAATAGCAATTCTGCCAGTGGCATAGAATGTAAAGAGGGTCATTCATTTACTTTTCCGTGTCGTACGCCTCTGGTAGTAGTCAGAAACGTTTATTTAACATAATTTAGTAGGGATTACAGTATTGTACTGAACGACCAATATTACTCAGTAGTCTGTCAATTTTATACATTTTAAATCTAGGTTTATGGATTTGTACAATGCTGTAAAGATCTACTTTTAACATATCTTGTGAAAAAGGCAGATTGCGTTGTCTCTTTCATTACGTTTTTCGTTGAACTCATATTAGGACACTTTTCAATTTGCACGTTGTGATAAGAAGCATTGTCAACAACCAGTACACTACGTGGAGAAAGATTGGAATAAGCATTTCCTGAAGCCATTTTTTATAATTTTCGTATTTCATTTCACTGTGGGAGTCACCTGTTTTTGTGTTTAATTTTAATTTCAATTAAGCATTTTTCACAAAACCGTTTTCACCACCTGCATGCACTATTATCAGTCTCTGACCTTTTGAAATCGGAGCACGTAATCCCTCATTGGAATTGTCGCTCCAACTTTTCGAGTGAGTATAGGAAGAATGAATGTAGGTTTGGTCCATGTATATGATAGGACGGTTCTCTTCTCGGTATTCTTTAATATCTCGAAGAAAATTACGTCTCCATGTTTTTCTCCAACGAAACCCTATATCCGTCATTGCTTTTCTCAATGATTCGCTCGAACATTGTAGTTGTACTCAGTGGCAAATTTTCTATGTACTCGTAAAGTTGAAACTTGTTTTTCGGTAGTACAAAAATTAATAATAAATCGACGAAGCACCCTTTGTTGCATTCATAAAACTTAGATCTTAAAGCCGACCTATTTCTTTTTTTATTTGGAGTTCTAAACGTTGATGCAGTACCATCTTCGATGCACTTTATTTTCTTCGAAATGGCTTGTATGGCGGATAAACTTACACCTGTTGCTCTTACAACACGTTTTTGCACTTGTTTTAAGTCTATTAGAGGTACGTTGTCCCTTGCTTCTTGTTACATAAAATGCATAACATTTGCTATAATTTCTCGGCTTTGGCAGGACAAAACTTTTCGATTTAAATTCCATTTTACGTCACTGGGACTCACTGTTCTTTAAGAAAACTCTCCCGCAGACTGTACCGACCGAACTTTACACGTGGAATTAATGACTTCGACTGGTATATTTCGATAAATTTGATGCGCATCAGGTAGGCGTGATGATTGTAAGATTTTCAAACTTCTTCCTATGTTTGACAAATTGTACCTAAACTGTCTGCCAAGTATGACAATGATATATTAAATAGATTTAAAGTTCTGGATACCAATAGTTTATAAATTTCTAAATAAAACACCCTGTAACTGAATAAGGGACCACATTTTATTTAAATGAATAAGTGATTTGGGTCAAAACCTAATATATGGTTACAATAATTCTAATTATTATTGAAACACCCTCTATATACATATATCTCTTATTCAAATGGGATAATAGTAGATAAAATTTATTTACTTCTTATCACATTCAGCGACCTGCAATGCGTGATCCTATTCCATTGGTCCCATGGGGGAAATATCACGATGGAGAAGTGTTAGATTAAAGATAACCTTACTCAATAGATCTTATTTCAATCCATGTTTTATTTTAAATTCGTCTGAGCTAAATCCTTTGCATGGGATTTAGGTTTTCGTTGTTTCTACTGCTATGTTTATTTATTACTTCTTTTAATTGAATTATTTTTTGTCCAGAGCTTGTTTTTAATCAACAAATTTCAAGATGGTTCAAGATGTAGTTGTAAGTTCATAAATAATAGATTGTACTTCTTTTGGTTTAAAAATGTGACTCATATGTTACTCCTAAATACCTATAGTTGGTAGTCTCTTAGCTATTTCCATGAGTATTTACTTAATCTTTTTGCTTATACAGTCGATCAGTTTTTATAATTCATAATTCATAAACTTATACTTGAAATCATATCATCAGAAATTTAAATATAATAATATGTATAATCTAATTCACTTCTACCCATATCTTGTCTTGAATCACAGTAATCGCAATTTAGAGAGGTTATTTTTCCCCACCTCAAAAGTGAGTCGGAGCACCTATCACAGTTTATTCTTATTCTGTTCAATGTAGACCAGATTCGTCTTGATTGGTCGAAACCCTTTGGTTTACTAGTAATACATGGCATATACCAAGTGGCAGGTGATGCATTCTTCTCTCCAACAATCAGTTATCTTAAAGTTCCTTTCAATGAGAATTCTTGTAGAGTCTAAAGGGTTGTTTTTTGAGTGAAGCCTATTCATGTCTTTGCCAGTGATACCAACGAGCAGAGCACGCTGCAGCACGAGTGCTGGCAGCCATAAGTTGGCGTGGCCTTGATTGTGTCTGAATAATACGCAATTTTATTTGATTGAGCGTCAATAGGTTGGTGTGCAGGTTAGTGTGTGCGCTGTTGAGCCACACTGGTCTATACTACTCTGCAACGAGATACACGAGTCCCAGTGCTGTCGATCTAAGTATAGTCGCTATAGAATACAATGTGGTACCGCATGACATTTGCAGAATATTATTTCGTGTTCTAAGTTTTGAAGTCGTCTTTGTAAGATGTTCTTCCCTGATGAAATCCCTTAAAATGTAGAGACTTAGATGCGCTGGACACATTGCTAGGATGTCAGATCACAAATACATAAAGAGATTAACATTTTCGACCACGAAGGAGATGAACTGATGATGTGAAAGAAAACCTACAGATTCTAAGGCTTAGAAGATGGAGGGAACTTGCCAGGAATCCACAGGAGTGGTAACTTCTTTGTGAGCAGGCCAAGATCCACAATGGATTGTCGAGCCACTTATGATAATGATGATGTCAGTGTACTCTTTTATGTTATTCTGTTATTCACTTCTCTTTAATGATGTCAGTGGCAAACTTTATTGAGACGTTAGTGTATATCGTATGTATAGAATTTAAATAATGAGTTCTGGCAGTTTTGTCGAATTATGGTGAAAAAATCATTTTTGGAAAAAATCAGTGTATCGACGAGACATGGCGCGATTGATATTGAAATATACACTAATGGAGAAAAATATTGAATATTTTGGAATTTTCAAATTTTTGTTTTTTGAAAATAAATTCTGGTCAATCCAGACGTTTTCTTGTGAAGAAGAGTTTACTTAACAATTTTTAATAAACAGTGTTAAGTTTTTATGCGAAGAAAATTACGAAAAAAAAATGCTTAAAATTAGGTAAATAAGATTATTTTACTTTAAACTTTAATGCCAATTTAAATGGCTTAAACAAGTCGTTTTAATTAAAACAAGTGCATGTTCAGTAATGAGTATTTCCTCCTCAAGCTCTTAATACTGCCTACATCCTTCTCGGCATGCTTGCAAGTAAGTTTTGGACACATCCTTAGAAAATTGCGCATTTTATTCATCCTTTGCAGCAAGCCGAAGCTGCTCTATCGTATTTGGAACAGGATTTCTTTGTCGTATGCGGTATTTTAGCTGATCCCACATGTACTCTATTATAATTAGTATGATTTTTTTATTACGTGAAGAAAGTTTTTTATGATAAAATGTACGAATGACACTAACCGCTGAATAAACGTCAAAATATTCTAAACTAACTGAGAACATTAGCCTACTATATGAATAACATCAGTAATCTAAAATTATTATGAAATAATCGTGAATCCAAAAAAAATTGGAAAATTCTAAAATATTCGATATTTTTGTTCATGAGTGTAGTTCCAAATGTCATTAAAAGACCAAAACAGAAATTAGAAACGCCACAAGCCGTGTATTGATGATCATAATTTTATAGCACACGTCTACGAACAGTGTTATGGCTATATTTTTTTGATTTCCCTTATTATGTATCGGGTACATTATCTCCTTTGTCCAATTTCTTGTAGTTTCGATAGCAATATTTTTCTCCATTGCAAAACTTGGTATTTAACGTAATTTCTTTCTTCAATAAATCAATTGAAAGATGTTATTATTTTGAATAAAAAACTGCGAGTAAAAAGTGTACAAGCTTTCAATTCGCACTAAGCTACTTTACGAACTCAAGAAAATGTAACGCCAATTTACGCCTGAATAAATATATTTATTGAAGAGGATTTACAAGCATCTCTTTGAGCTATCTATTGCATCATAAATTTCAAGTGGAAATATATTTATCAATAGATTCTGTACATTACATATCATTTCGATGTATTTTTTGTCATATGGAATGCTTTTTTAGTGAATGAAAGCAAGCGTTTTCTTTGCTGTTCTTTGCCAGTTATACATTGAATATGTACAAAAAGTAGAAAGAGAATAATCATAAAAGAAAAACACAAAAAGCTGTATAAAGTATATAAGATTTGTTTCAGAATTACGATATATGTATATAACATATAGCATTACAAGATCCGCACTCGAGCGCAAACGGTTATGCCTTTAAATATATCTATATTAAAAGTTGGGAACAAATAATTAGTGGCAGGTTCTTAAAATAGCCTTTAAGGGGCCAAGTAAAAAAGAGCCTATAACAACAAGATTCAAGAGGAAGGCTGCAGGACAGATGATATTGTGGAGATAATTATCCATAAAAACCGAAAATTCCAGAGCAAGGCCAATCAGGCCATCAGCCAATACATTTTCTTATAACGGATATCTAGTTCCTCCCTTTTCTTTTATGTTATTTAGTCTCATAACCAGAGACCGGAATCTATGCAAAATGCCTTTTTTTGCATATCCTGAATATTTTAAATAAATTTCATGTTGTTAGAGGTAGCTTCATATATGTGCAAGAAAAAAAAATTATAATGCTAATATATTCTGAATTTGTCGAAACTTTTCTTAAAATTGTTCATTCAAATTCCCCGAGTAAAAGAATCTCTGTTTTTTTTAATAATTTTCGACATACCTGCTATCGCAATAAAATATTTTAGGTAAACTGGTTAACAATGAAAAACACTAATATACAAACAAAATGAAACATACATAAACACTTTTAGTGGGACGGGTTTTTCCGAAATCCAAAAGGCGGAAGTGTTATGAAAGCTTTTAGGAATAAGTAGCTGAATAAGTGTATACGCGTGTGTTAAGGCAAATTATAAAGGTGCAGTGATAGTGTAATTTTGTTCGCGATCTCTAAACTAAGTGCTTGGATTCAGCCATACCCTGAATTAAAGCTAGATGGTGGAAAAGTATTTTGTCGAGCTTGCTCTAAAATTGTAAGTAACTATTTTTATTTTAAGATCCCGATTCAAAAGGGCAATTGACAATGGTGCATTGCTTAGGGACTTAAAAAACGGAGCAGAAACTTTTTAACCAGGACCTTTGCGATGCCTTGTTCTCTTCGGGAAATCCAATTTCAAAAGTCAACAATGTCTTTTTTACCTCATTTTTGCAAAAATATTATAAATTTAACATTCCCGATGAAAGTACCTTAAGAAAAAAATATATCGAGATTTGCTGCAGTGAGACCATTAGAAAAATAAGATAACTCTATTTATTTTATAGTTGAAGAAAGTACTGATTCATGGGGGAGCTATATGGCGCATTTAATGATATGAGTTTTACAGAAAGATGTAATAAATAAATGTTATTTTATCGCGTTAAAGCAATTGGGGAAAACCACCAAATTTGACCCTAACGCGTGTTGTTCAAGATGAGTTGTCCTATTTATGTTTAATTACCGCCACAATACAAGCTATATAGTAAAGACAGTACAGAACTTAAAGATATTCAGTAGCAATTTAATTGATGCAACATGTCCAGCTCATGGGCTTCGGAACTTGTGGCGAAATAAATAAGAACACATTTTCCACATGCTAATGATTTGATAAATAATGTCAAAAAAGTTTTTATAAAATTGCCAATATGAATTAAATTTTACAAAAGAGTAACGATATTTTTCCATACCCACTTTACCTATTATTACGAGATGGGACACTTGGTTAGAAGCAGCATTTTTCTATGCGGAGTATTTTCAAGAAATAAAAAGTTTTATTACAGAACTAATAGATTTCACATCAGCAGCTTCGTAGGAATGTAAACGCCTTGTTCAATTACCTAATTTACCTCAGATTTCAGCATACATAAGCTTAAATTTTAAATTTCTTGTTGAGGACATAAAAAACTTGAAAAAGAAAATTTGACTCTTTGTTAGTAGTCTTTCCACTTCGATTCTCTTCTTCTGTCCATCATCTGTAATATACCGTCAGTCATCCATGGTTTTTTCTTTTCTGTCTTTTTCGGTCGCAGGTATTGGTCTATTATTTCCTTTCCAATGTTTTCTAAGTAGTTTATTTCTGTGTAAACATCATTAACTACTTCTTACTTAAATATGTTGTTCTTCAGATATTCCCGTTCTTCTTGCTTTATGTCATCACCTCTTAGTTGATTGAGATCTTATCTTATAGAATTAGGTTTGTGGATTTTTTTTTCAAATTTCAGACGAAACTTAGCGAAAAGTGGGTTATGGTCTGACTTAATATCTGCACCAGAGTAGGTTTTCACTAATGTTATTGAGTTTTTGAATCTTTTATTTATTAAAATACAGTCAATCTGTTTTCTTATGAGATTTTCTGGCATGTCACCGATGAACGCCATGTGTACAACTTTCTGTATGGTAATTTGAAGAGTGTGTTGGTGATTACCAACTCTTCTTCCGCAGCAAATGTGAGTAGGCGTTCTTCTCTCTCATTTCACTCACCCAGACGCCATGAACCTACTACTTCACCATAACTACCCTTACCGATCTTTGCATTAAAGTCACCCATAACTAGCGTTATTTTATTGGTTTTTAACTTACCTAGGAATTTTCTTAAATTGTAATAAAAAACCTTTAATACTTCGTCTGATTTGTCTGCTGTGGGTGCCCATATTTGGATTATGTTGGTTTTTTGCTGGGAATAAATCCAATTGAATGAGCATGATTCTCTCGGATATTGGAACAAAATTCGTAACGTATTTATTTATTTATTTGCTATTTATTTGTTTGTTTATTTAAAATTATTTCGACCACGCTTATGTTGATCTTTTGTATTTTCCAGAGTAATATACTTGGTGCTCATTTATTTGACATTTTCCGCATCAAGCCATTGCATTTCACTGATACCCACTATATCGATATTCAGTCTTTCCATTTCATAAATGGCATTATAGGCATTAAAAATTTTGCGTGCTTCGTACATGGTCTTGACGTTCCAGGTGCATATTTGAATAAACTGCTTAATTTTTCTAGGCGCATCCTCTCCTTTTACTTGGGGGTTTGCTAACGACCTGGGGGGCCCAGTGGTTCTGTGTTGTTATTCCTCCCCTGCCGGATCTTGCACTCCGATATACATGATCAGTAGTCTTTACTCTCAAAGCTGTAGCCATGATAGATGTACAAGAGATATCCATGTGGATCTTTTATGAGGTGGTTTCTCCTTGCTTTCTACATCCCTACGCCGTTGACCTAGTTGTCGGTTGATCTGACTTTAGGGCCAGTTTTCAACCCTAGGACAAAATAGTGCCCTAGCATCCATTCATCCGCCCGAAGTCGTTGGTAGATAAGTGGTGGATTGCTTATACCGGCATGTACATATAACCGGCTTATGTACAAAATTATTTTAGTTATATTTCTTGTTTAATACATTTTTTCTACGATGTAGAGATTCTAGGTAAATCGATGTTTTCCATTCCCTCCCCCTTTTTCCCGAGAATAGATTTGGCAAACTTAATTGCATCCTTTTTGTATCCTCAAAATTGATATTTTTAGTAAAATTCAGCCTGTTTAATTGATTTTTTAGGGATTTAGTGATATTTTCGTCTCTAACGACTACGACTGGAATATCCTTTCCTTGTACATTTAAGTATAAACCAAATCATTGGAACTACACCCGACCTAAGACTTTATGTTATAAGAACCTAAAACGTGTAACGTCAATAAAATTCTTAGGCATGACATTCGAAGAAACTCTAAGCTGGAAACTTCATATAACAAATTTGATCTTATCTTGTCACAAGCGATTAAATCTTCCAAAAACTCTGGCCAATAAAGAATGGGGTACCGATCGCCAAAAATTTTAATGTTATACCGTACGTTAATCAGATTCAAAATAAGAATTTGAATCTACTGTGTATTTCACAGCCACTAAGACACTGCTAAAAAAACTTGACAGTCTTCACAACCTATCTTTACGTATAATATCTGAAGCTTTTCGCACAACACCAATCGAAAGTACTTATTGTGAAGTTGGTAAACCGTCCTTTAAAACAGAAGACTTTACTTAATAGAGCAGTGTAGCATACGCTGCAAAAATCAGTTCTAACACAAAAAACCCTACTATTAACAATTGTTTTACAGAAAAGCTCCCAAATCTCTTCATAAATAAGCCAAGATCTGCCAAACCTTTCTACCCAAGGACTAGAAGCTATTTAAATCAATTTAACTGCATGTTCCTAGAATGCTTTTCCTCCCAATCATCCTCAATTCCGCCATGGCAAATAAAGAACCTCAGTGCCTAACCCGCCTTATTTCTTTCGACAAACATTCAAAAAACCCACAGTTAATGAAATCCGCCTTTAACGATATGCTATACAACTACAAGGATTATACACATATATACACAGACGCATCTAAATTAAATGAAGGTACTGGTGCTGCAATCATAACCCCAACATCGACAAATAAATACTAACTCCCTTTAGAGTACTCCATTTACTCTGCTGAACTATATGCTCTATACCAGGCCACCCTTGCTATCAACGCATTCAATAATACCAATTATATTATACTCACAGACTCTCTAAGTTCCATACAGTCAATCCAATATGTCTACCTAATTAATCCTTTAGTCATCAAGATAAAAGAAGAAATCCGTATCGCTCAACTGAATAAAACCAATATTATATTATTTATGGATACCATCCCATATTGGAATTCCAGGAAATGAAGAGGCAGACAATGCTGCTAAAGAAGCTGCAAGTAGTGATAGTGCGGAGTGTACTAAAACTTTTACGAATGTGGACGTGATAACAGCGCTTAAATTTAAAGTGCGATATATATGGAGAGAAAAGTGAAAAGTGTCATCGGCAAAGCTATGCGATGTTAAAAAATCGATAAAACCCTGGCCCATATTACCAACTAGTCGGAGAGACAGGTAATATTAACGCGACTTTGACTGGGTCATACGCGACTAACTAATAGCTACCTGTTCTCCAACAAACAAGAAGCAAGATCTGACAACTGTGATGAAAAATTAACAACGCACATATATTAGAGAAATGTCTAGCATTAACGTCAAAGAGCATGTTGTACAATATACCAAACAAACTTAAGCGAAACTAACTTACCTAGATTTAGAGCGTTAAGAGCCAGTCCAGATTTCTAATCAAAAAATCTAAAAAAGAAGGCTGGGGCCAATTATGTCTCATCAATAAATTCATCTACACTAATAAGTGATATTTGGCAGAAAATAAGGAAAATGAAAGGCTTAACCAAAATTAATTATATCGACACTATTGCTACAGATAACTTAATTACTTCAGATTAACTAGAAATTTTAGAAATCTTAGCTGATCACTATCAACTATATTCGAGCTATGATCAATACAATTTAACATTCTCAAAATACAAAGAAAAAACAAATTATCACAAATCAGAATAGAAGATACTTTATGCCCTCTCAATATACCGATTACACTAGACGAGTTAAACAAAAGCCTAAGCAATGCTAAAAAAAACTTCTTCAGGACCTGATGACATTCCAACAATATTATTAAGAAACCACCTGGAACAGTAAAGAAAATTTTATTTGAGGTCTTTAACGATATTTACACAAATAAAACGTTTCCTTTAATATGGCGTCAAGCGATTATAATTCCTTTTTTTAAAATGAATAAGCCAGAAAACTTACCATCCTCATATCGTCCAATATCTCTCACCAGTACCATTTGCAAAGCAATGGAGAGAATATTAAGTAAAAGACTGAATGTGTCAGTCTTTTACTCTGACACTTGAAAAAGAAAACACTTTTTATTTCAATACAAAGCGGTTACCGTTCAGACAGATCGACAGCTGATAACCTTGTTCCACTAGAATCCGAAATTCATAAAGCATTTACAAATCAACAAAAAGTAATCGCAATATTTTTCTACATTAAAAAAGCTTTCGACACAACACTGAAGCATTATATCCTCAAAATTATGAAAAACTGGAAAATAGATGGTAACTTTCTCGCTTTCACCAAAAACTTTCTTCAAAACAGGTCCATACAAGTAAAAAGAATCGATTCATATCAACATCGAAATCACTCCATAATGGAATTCCTCAAGCAAACTTGACTACGGATGCATCTGTTATGAAACAGCAAATCAAAATCAACTAAAAACTAGATGTTATTCAAACCACATCTCTACGACTAATTTTTGGAGCCTTTAGAACTACTCCAATAAGAAGCCTTCAAGTGCTAGCAGGAGAAATGCCATTATACCTCAAAGACAATATATATCACTATGCTACGCTTTAAAATTCTAAGCGCAAAGGATCATACGTTTCTTGCAAGTTTGGTATCGGAAGAATCACTAGAACAATACACAAATTACACCATCAGGACAGTACCATTTTACAAACTAGTTAAAAGATTACCGATATATAGATATTATATGAATCAAATCACCTTGGCACCCATAAAAATATACCAGACACCTACCTGGACAGTTTCTTTACCAATAGTAGACCTCTTCTTACTTAATCGTGATAAGCATTCACACATTTCTGATGAGGTCAGGCTTCATTGTCATGCAAATTTATTCAAATATTCTACAAATTGTTCTTCACTGATGCCTCCAAAGATTGCAATGGAGTAGCAGCTGCTACTGTATCAGAAAACGTAATTTCTGCCACTAGATTAACTGATGGCCGTAGTATTTATACTGCAGAGCTCCCAGAAATACTTGATGCACTAAATCATTGTAAAACCACAAATGAAAAACAAATACTAATATTATTAGATTCACTAAGTCCTTTACAGGCCATTAAACATGTTTATCCTACACACATCAATCTATTCCTAATTAAAGAGGCGTTGCAACAGCTCCAATTTTCTGGGAAAACTATATCATTTATGTGGGTCCCATCCCATGTTGGAATAACTGGTATTGAGCTAGCAGACAAAACAGCCTTCGAAGCAATAAACAATGTGAACATTCCGACTACAACAGGTATACCAATATCAGATACTAAAATTTTATTCAAGACTCATGTAAATAAAATCTGGCAAGAAATATGGGATCAAACAAACACAAATCTTAAACGAATCAAACCAGACGTATCTTCAAAAAATCTTCCTATACCACCAAAACGACAAGACCACGTAATTATCAGCAGACTCCGGCTTGGGCACACACGACTTACGCACATCTATATAATCTCCAAAGAACCATTACCAATGTGCAAAAGATGCCAAACAAAAATGTATCTTATTTTCTCTACTTGTATTATAAACCTACCGCCAATAACCCTAGTGGTTGAGGCGGATAAATAAAATTATAAAAAAACTTGGTGATATTTTAGGTCTACAGTACAATGTTTCAAACATAAAAGTTTCTTAATTAATATTATAAATGTAATACAAATTATTGTTCGCTATCATTGTTTGGCTAATAGCCAATTTGGCTGATGCGATTTTGTCAATAAAAAAAAATCGTTGGAAGTATCAAAATTTGACGAAACATATCTTGGTTGCCGCTAGTCCTACAATAATTACAACATTAGACTATTTTAACGTACAGAAAATGAGCTTGCTTTTTTATTTGGTAATGCATATACCGAAATCTACAAGAAAACAAGTTTTAATGGGAAATTAAAAAAATTGCCGTAAAACTTAAAAGTAGAAAACTATGAAGACCGTATCTTCTCAAAAACGCACCCCTTTAAATGATAACACTCCACAGTTTGTTTATATTTGGAGGTCCATTGACCAAATGAAACAATGAAACCCCTTTAACGTCGTAATTTCTTTTAGCCCTACTTTTTTTAAACATAATCAATAGCCTATTATTGTTTACTCACTGAATGAATTTTCTTTGTCTGTAAGAATTCTACTCAGGTCAATATGAGACAAAGAAAGTCCCTCCCGGTTAATATCTTTCGTCTTAAATCTCGCCAATGATACTTAGAATCTGCCGGAGACATTAAACGCATAAAACTAACATTATTGTAATCGAGGTTCGTTAATGAAACCCATAAATTAATAACATTGTCGCGCTCTTGACAGTCCTTTACATGAAAGTGGTGGTTGCCTGATGATATCTCATAAAATCAGCGGGATAAAAGTCTTAGGCTTATACTGCCTGTTACATGTAACCGGAGAATATAGGGATGTCAGTAATTATAGTTACGTTTAAAATATATTAGTGTTAGGTGTTAGAATGCAAATTTTTATTTCATTAAATTCTGCCTTCCAAGAGGAAATAACTCGGCACGTAAAGGGTACGTAAAAAGGTATATGTAGTGTGCGTATATACAGTATTGTGCGAATTAATGGAATCATAGGCTGTTTTAATGAAAAAACAGTTTATTTAGTAAAAAATTATATTTTGACAAAACTATAAAGGTAAAACTTACATCATTCAGTAGGAAATATGTCCCCCTTTGGCAGCAATTACTGCTTTTAGCCGTTTTGGCATAGATTCTATGAGTTTCTGGCAGTTGTCAGATATCCTTTCATCTCGATACCAAACCTGAATGGCCGCTTCTATCATTTTTGTTTTAGTGGTACAGTCGATTTTTCGCAGTCTAGCTTTGCAAATGGCCCATAAATTTTCAATGGGGTTGAGGTCGGGCGAATTACCGGGCCAATCTAAAACATTAATCTTCTTATTTTTGAAAAATGCTATCATTTCCTTTGATTTGTAACAGGGGGCAGAGTCCTGTTGAAGAATCGCTCCTCCTTGGGGTTGACATTTTTGGAGTTGTTTGTCAAATACTTTCCAACATGGATTTGTATTTTTGCTGTTCATCATGCCTTTAATTGGCACCAAAGATCCAACCCCCATGTATAAAAAACATCTCCAAAACATTTTCTTGACTGATGTTTTACGGTTTGATCAATATGAGATGGTGTAAGCTTTTCATTGTCAGACTTCCTGACAAATTTCGACCGCTGTCTCTGAACTATAAAGTGGATTTCATCTGTAAATAGGACTTTTTCCAGTCGCCTACAGTCCAATTGAGTATTTTTTGGCCCACAGTAGCCTTTGTTCTTCATTCGTTCAGTTAGAAGCTGTTTTTTCTGTGGATGAATTGCCCTTCTACCATTCTCCAAAAGTCTTCTACGAACAGTTGAGTCATGAATCACTATAGCTGATGCTGCTAGATCTTGTTGTATGTCTTGCTTGATTTTCTTGGGTCCAATTTGCTCTTTCGAAGTAAAAATCTATCATCTCCTGGTGTTGTTTTTCTCTTTCTTCCACATTTTCCTAACCTTTTCACATCCACTGATCCCGTTTCTCGTTTACGCTTCAAAATTTTGCTTACTACCCCTGACTCACTCCACACGTTCTAGCAATCTCTCTTTGTGACATACTAGTGTGTTCACTCAACGTGACAATCTTTTCACGCTTCCTAGGCGTAATATCCATGTTGGAATAAAACCAAAAACAACACAAAATAGTACAAAAACCCCCAAAACAACACAAGCTTGGTAAGAAATGACCTAAAACACACTCAAACACACCAACACACAGTAAGGTTAGGTTTTCAATGCTTGGTCAGCTGTCAACTGTGTAGGTAGTGTTGCCAACTGTGAATATTGAAAAAATGAAAAAAAAATTCACAGTGATTCCAATGATTCGCACAATACTGTACCATACAGTGTATAAACTCTTTTGAAGTTTTTATCGACAAAAAATTATTTATTTTTCAAAAAGGGAAATCATACTATTTTTACCTGGCGAAACCGAATTAAAAAATTTACCAGTGTGCTTTCTAAAACTTGCAAAGCAAACATAGTCCAGGAAATAAGCATTTTTTCAGGACACTCGTCCGGCCAGGCAAACGACAGTTGTTTTGAGTAGTATGGACCTCTGTAACAAAAACCTATATATTTCTTTCAGTCGATTTTTTAGACTTAATTAGTTATTAACAAATTAAGGTCGAAAAACGGAAAATTTTTGCTTTTTTCGTGATCAGCAAAAAGTGAAGCAATTTAAATAAATTTTAGAAGAGAAGAAACTTATAAGTCCTATAAAAACCTTCAAAATGGCGTTTTCTAAATGTTTACATCCTTATTTGTTGCTTAGGAAGTTGCAAAATAAGTAAAAAAATTCGGTTTTTTATAAATGTTTAAATGTTAAAAGAGCATTTTAAATAGCTATATGATGCTGAAGGAACGCTGAATATAAACGAATACAAAGCAGATATAAGTGCTACAATCAATGAAAAAGAGGTAGAAGCAAAGATCAAGAAGCTAAAAACAGAAAATCACCTGGAACAGATGGTATACCCAATGAACTCTTAAAATATGGAGGCCCTGAACTTGCAAGTAAACTGTGACAACTATTTCACAAAATCTCACATAAACACCAGAGGAATGACATAAGAGCATCACAATCCCCATATTTAAAAAAGGACAAAAAACCTGCCAACAAAACTACAGAGGAATAACCCTATTAAATACAACGATGAAACTGTTCACGAGTATTTTTAAGGACAAATTGTAAGGGCAAATCACGAAGGTACGAAGAATAACAAGGTTTCCCAAGAGCGCGGTCTATATGCAGTGGTCATAATAAAATAAATAAAAAAAGAGCTATAGAGTTCGGCGTACTAGTGTATATTTGCTTCATTGATCTGACGAAGGCGTTTGACAGGGTTCGTCTGGGAGACATTCGAAATATATTAACAGAAAATAAAACATCGACCAACATAACAAAGATAGTAAAACTAAATAATAACAATGTAACCAAAGTTAGAGCAGGAGAGCAATTTACTGAAGATATTCCAACACCAAGAGGAATTAGACAGGCGACAGTTTAAGCCCCTTCTTGTTTAACCTACTCATAGACAAAATTATAAAAAATGTAACATCTCTCAATCTCGGATACAGAATGGGCAACAAAAGAATTGGTATGGTGTGTTACGCATATAATGCAGCAATTATTGCCGAATCAGGAGATGATCTTCAGAAACAGCTCTTTAAGTTTTTTCAAATAAGCCGCCAACTAAATATCACCAGTTCTACCAACAAAACTAAATGTATGACAATAGCAAAAGATTCGCTCAGATGTAAGTTAGTGGTTGAGAACAACCTCATAAAACAGGTGATGCAATTTGGATATCTGGGCATAGATATATCAAGCACACAGGACCCAGTAAAGGACCTAAGGAGTCAGATTAAAAAAGTATCCGCATTTTCAGGATGCCTGCGGGAGACAGTCTGGTCAAATCCGTATATGTGCACAGATAGTAAGATTAGAATCTACAAGACTTGCATACGACCGATCATGACATATGGCATAGAAGTGCTCGAAGATACCAACAAAACGAAACAGATGCTAAGGGTTGCCGAAATGAAAACCCTAAGAACAATATTGGTCAAAACAAGAAGAGACAGGGTGAGAAATATAAACGTTAGAGAGCAGTGCAAAATTCAAGATATTGTAAAATGACAAAGGCAGCGTAAGAGGATATGGTACAATCATATAGGACGAATAGATAAGAATAGACTCCCAAAAATTGCCATAGAAAACAATCCGCCCGGTTTAAAACCACCCCGAAAACCACCTAAAAGATGGAGGGATAGACGGCAATCTACCTCCTAGGAAATTAACCAGAGGCAACTTCAAAATTAAACAGATCGAAAGATCTTCAAGAAGTAGAAAGATAGACAGCGTTCATTCTTTAGGGAAAGGTAAGGGAATATCTTTATTTCAAGGGAAGAATGATTTGTGCCCGTTTAGGGTCGGTTGACCCTCTTCAGACTAGAGTTGAATGTTTTGTTGATGTTCGTACAAAGGCAAACGCCCGGAAACCACCGGCGCAAAGATCTTCTCCGTCTTCTTCTGGTGTTGTGGCACTTTTTTCCTGGAGAGTTGACTTCGGAGAGCCAGAGAATCAGAGAGAAGGGTTTGTTGTGAGAGTTTTGTCTTTTCAGATTGTCCTTTGTGTGTTTTTGAGATAGGTACGACAAGGCCGGGTCTCTAGTGACCATTGGTCCTGTGCAGTATCGAGCTTAACCCGTCCTCGTAACCAGTGTATTGCACTGAAATTTCGTGGACGGGTGTGCTCGTGAGTGGAGGCGCCTCGGCTTTCGAGAGTCGGCTTGTCGCACTTTGCTCAGTGTGAATGTATGTGAATTCCTAGAGTGACGGACGCTACCATTTCGGTGTTACAGACTCCTCGAACCGTCTAGATTCACCCCGGCCGCCCACAGATCCCGTGTAAAGTAACAGGAGCTGCAGGCGGTCGGGGGTCCCGAGTGTGAGGGTGCATCGGTAGCATGAAAGAGGGACCCACTTTCACTGTTGGAATGTAGAGTTTGTGTGTATGTGTGAGTGAATATATGTGTGTGTGTGAATGTCAGTGTACTGATCCGACAGTAGCCCGAACCGTTTCACTAATGACCTTTGTTCCAGCATCGTTTATGCGTTCACAAACAACACGAGACTAGTGTATTGCAATAAAAACTCGTAGTTGTTGTTTGTGTCCGCTAACGGCGAGGCTTCAAGGATTTCGATAGATGGTACTTGCAGCTGTCGGATCAGGTAAGAAAATAGTTGCGGCTATTTTCTCAGGGACGGACAGGTATCGTTTAGTAGTGAGATTGGGAAACCGCAAAAGACCAATCTCCCCCTGTCCGGGTAGGGAATGGATGGGTGGATGATAGAGGATGATAGGGGGTGGAAGATAGATTAGGCTATGCGATAGGCATATGGGGTGGCCTCTAGAATTTCAAAATAGTCTGCCGGAAGATCATTGATGCATGTTTACATTAAAATTGAGGAGGATGAGGGAATTTGTGTTTAGGAGTCCGGGTGACTGTGTGTCCTCTGAAGGAGCAGGAACTTTTTAGAGTGTCTTGGGTGTTGGATGGAGGACCGTTAATAGTTCTGAGGGTAAAGTTCCTGTTGAGAGTTTTTAATCTCTCAAGGATAGGGGTGGTGTTGGCCGTTCTATGGATTTCACGTGAGGGGAAGTCCCACCTTTTTCTGCAGGTTCTACGTAGAATTCTGCGCTCCGTCGAGAGCAGCTTCTTTTTCTGACGTTCTTTTAGAAGGCAGTATAAGTGAGCCTTATACTCTATAACGGGTCAAATAAAGGTTTTATAAGTATGAGTGAGAGTGGTGTTGCTTGTCTTGCCAAACGTCCCTGCAAGTGGTACTAGGAGCCGGGCTCTGTTTCTGACCCTATCTAAAGTTGCCTTTAGATCAGCGTCCCAACTAAGCTGTATGGTAAACTAAGCTCATGTCCTAGTAAATAAAAACGCCTAGGTAGGTAGCTGTCGGGCTAGTCACGAGCCTGTTTCCCATTAGATACAGGGGCGTTTGTTCAACATTGTTGGCTGCAAGACGTCCAGATGTAAATGGGGCGCAGAACACAATGGTTTGTGTTTTCGCGGCATTTATAGTAACTCTCCACTTATTGCACCAGTTTTCGACACCGTTTAGTAGAGTTTGTGCTCTTCTAGAGAAGTAGAAGAAGAAGAAGAACCTTTAATAGTTCTCGACCTTTAGTGCATGCCCAGTTTCTGGAAGTATTCTTTGTATTACTCCTGTTTATTGTTGTATTGGGGAGAGGGGGGCAGTATTGTGCAGTGATGGTTAGTGAACTTGATTCGTTGATAATAGTTATGCTCGGGGCTTGCAGATGTTCTTCAGAAAATTTTTCTCTCTCGTAGTGATGAATACTGTCACGTATAATTGCAGCTGTTCCTCCTTGTGGCTTTTCACTCTGATGTTTCATTAAATACACTTAGACTTAGTATTTTGATAAACGAAAGATGTGTCTTTACGTACCGTGAGCTTCAGATACAAAGAGAAAAGAATAGGAAATAAGGCGGTAATATTATCAAAATAACAAAAATTGCGTACTTAGAACATGTGATCATCATCATTCAGCCAATCGCGTCCACTGCTGGACATAGGCCTCCCTCAGTTCTTTCCAGTGTTCTCTACATTGGTCCGCTTGTAGCCAGTTTCCCGCTACACGTTTAATGTCATCGGTCCATCTAGTCGGTGGTCGTCCTCGGCTTCTTTTATAATTTCTGGGCCTCCATTCAATAATAGGTCTTGTCCACCGTCAATCTTGTGTTCTGGCTAAGTGCCCTGCCCAGTTCCACTTAAGCGTCGTGGTTCTTTCGATGACGTCTTGAACTCCTGATCTTCGCCTGATTTGTTTGTTTGTTATGTAGTCTCGAAGGCTCACGTTCAGCATTGCACGTGCCATGGCTCGTTGTGTAACTCTAAGTTTATTCGCAGATTTTTGCGTAAGTGTTAAAGTCTCTGCTCCATAAGTTTGTACAGGTAAAACACATTGGTTATAAACCTTTCGCTTGAGACACATGGGAATTGAACTTTTTAGAATATGGCTTAATTTGCCAAATGCTGCCCATGTTAGACCTATTCGCCTCTGTATTTCATGTGTTTGATTGTCTCTGCTTATTTTGATTTCGTGTCCCAGATATTTGTAAGTGTCTGTTTGTTGTATGGTATTATTGTCAATAGTTATATTTCCACTCATTACGAGATTTGTTATAATTTTAGTTTTCTCAAAGTTTATCTTTAATCCTGCTCTTTCAGACAGACTTTTAAGCGAATGCATCATAGAAACTGTATCATGTAAGTTATCTGCGATTAATACAACATCATCTGCAAACCTTAGGTGATTTAATCTTTCTCCATCTATATTGATGCCCATATCTTGCCATTGAGTACCCTTAAATATTGACTCTAGAGCTGCCGTGAACAATTTTGGTGAAATATTGTCTCCTTGTCTAACTCCTCGACCTAAGCTGAATTTTTCTGTGTCTTCGTGCAGTCGTATACTTGATGTAGCGTTCTGATAGATGTTTTTGATTAGTGTCGTGTACCTGTAATCTATTCGGCTTTGATTTAGGGCTTCCAGTATTGTTTAAAACTCTACAGAATCAAAAGCCTTCTCGTAATCGACAAATGCAAGAACCAGTGGTATGTTGTACTTGATGCACTTTTCTATTAAGATCTTTATGGTATGCAAATGGTCATTTGTGCCATATCCTGCCCTAAAGCCTGCCTGTTCTTTGGGCTGATAGAAATCAAGTTTAGGTGTTAGCCTCTTTGTTAAGATTTTCATAAAGAGTTATACATATGTGTCAAGAGGCTGATGGTCTATAAATTTTCTAATTTAGTAATATCGCCTTTTTTGTGTAACAAGACTATTACTGCATTGTTCCAGTCTTTTGGAATCGTACCCGCATGTAAGCATTTAGTAAACAGTTCGCTTACTGATTTTAATAAAATTTCTCCACCTGCTTTTATTGCCTCGATAACGAGTCCATCATCACCAGGCGATCGATGGTTCTTCATTTCCTTTAAAGCTGCTCTTACTTCTGACACAGTAATGGTAAAAGTATTTCCGATCCCTGATTTATGAGAGTCTTTACTTGTGTCGGGAAATTGTCTTGTGGTCTTTGGCTGGTATAGAGGTCTTTATAAAATTCTCTAGTTATTTTCAGAATGTTTTGTTTATCTGTTGTTTGCCTTTCCGTCTTTATCTCTCAGCTTGTATATTTCTGTTTTACTTTGCGTAAGTTTTTCTTTTCATTATCTTTAAACCTTTGTTCTCTTCTACTGTTTGAGTAATTACATTAGTATTACATCTTCTTACATCTTTTCTAATTTCCGCTGAATTCTTTTATTTAGTTTTTTATATTCTTCTTTGTTTCCCTTTTCGTTCTCGCTTAGGTTTCGTCGTAATTCCATGAGAGCCCTTGTATCTTTGCTATTCTTTGCACTTTTGGTGTCATTTTTCTTGCAAAATTTGAGTTGTGCGTTTGTAACTGAGTCTGTTATTAATTTATTGTGATCGTCGATACTTAGAGGTTTGGGATTATTACTCTGTAAAGTTTCGGCTATATTTCTTCGGCTATCGAACATGTGATAAGAGGGCAAAAATACTCAAAAAAAAAAATGCAAAAAGAAGACAAAAAAATGTAGATATCTTAATTCTTTTTTTTATATCTTGACATTATTTACAAAAAAAAATTATTTTATATCAATAAACAATATTTAAAAAAATATATTGATCAATTTGTACTCCTATACCCTATTACATAGGTATGTAATTAATCTGCATTTTATCCCATATTCGAGAGAGCAAAAACAGTGTTTTTTCCGATGGAAAAATTCACGAGCTAATTGCAAAGCTGACTATGTACAAAAAAATTAGATCAAAATATATTGGGTTTTAACAAAATATTTTACGAGTTTGTTTGCTTTGCGATAAGTTACTATTGTTTTTTTAATACTGCAATAAATTGTGAATAACAAATTATTTGCGATTCGTATAAAAAAAATTTAGGTTTTTTGTTTCAAATTACATATGGAATCGATCCCACTATGAATTAGTCATGTTTTTTCAGGGGGTATTTTATTTTGGTTTTTTATGTAATTTTTAGAGATGTGCCGCTCGCCTATACCTAATTGTGTTAGAAATCCCAAGTTGCTGAATTTTCATAGTTGCCTTTTGGGATAATATTGTCACCATTGAACGACTCACCAGAAACGTTGGGTGCCAATGGACAACAATATAACTACCTCCGAAAGTTAGGAGCCAATTTAGAACAATAAAACTTACAACTTTTTTGTGAGCCAACTATAAGACTTCTCTGAGCTCAGTCTCTCAGATTTGAAATTTTCTTATCTTAGAAGTAAAGATCAAAAATGAGTTCGGCTGGGACAAATAATACAAGACCTTAACTACTTAATCATATTTATTGTAGTCCAATAAGCCTATCTCTCGGCTATGTATCAGAAACTATTCATGTTATAACCTTAGAAGAAAAAATTCCTTAGTAAAAGTGGCCAAGAAAAATCGCTGGAAATAACTTTCAAGTTTCTGGTTAACCGCTAGAGGGCGTAACCTGTGAAGAAAAATTTGAAAACCAGTTTTTTGTGAAATATGAAAATTTATACCAAGTGTTAAATAAGTAAACTACAAAGAGGCCTAAATTCCGCACAAAGCTCTTTGACTACTTTTTTTTATTTTTTCAACTAAAGGGTGGAGAAGAGTGGGAGAGTATTTGTGAATAAATACCTATAACGTTGGTTTGGATCAACCGATTGTAACGAAATTAGTGTCATTAGAAAGAGTGTGAATAATTTAACTTACATCTACTATAAAACAATTGCATTTAGTTTTAATGGTCATGGGTAGAGGTTACTTTCGAATAGAAAAAATTAAAATTTGTTTTTTTTTAATGTTTTAAAGGAAACACCTATTTATTATAAATTCTAATGAAACTGGATTAAATTCGTAACAAAATGGCGCGAACCGCATGTTGACAGCTTTTGTCGAACTCGAGATATGAATAAAACGCATAAACATAAGTAATTATAATATTGACTCACCCTTTAATACAACTTAAAATTAAATATTTTGGAATTTACGAAAGTTCTGAATGGAAAATATCCTACCTAAAACGTTGGGTTTTTAAATAAATTTACAATTATAAATAACAATAATATAAATGATATGAAGATAATATTATAAATTAATTTTTTACTCAATCATGCCTTGTTATAGATAACTTTCTTCAGAATTGAAGTGAGACATGACAGAGCAGAGTTGTCAACTTACAAATATCATTTGTCGACTGAATGAGGCATTTATATGTTCCATATCTGTGACCGAGAACAGACTGGAGTTAAATACAGAAATTATAACTGAAAATAAATGAGGATTGAAAATAAAAAATACAGATTAAATATGACAGAATACATTGTAAATATTTTGTAGTTAACCCATAATTTTAAAATTCATATTCTGAGTTGTAATGAAAAAATTTTTGTTTGTTTTTTTCTGCTTTATGGTTGTTTTAGAACATCTTAAATAAAAAACTTTTCTTTTTTTACAAATAATGTATTGAAATAACAATATAACATCATAAATCTAAACATCTAAATAAACAACTGATCTAAACAAACTAACATTATAAATAAATGACTAAATTGAAATTTTTTAAAGTTGAAGAAAATACTATACCGTGTACTAGTATCGAGTATTGCCTCATCTGGCAGTTACTACTGCTTGAAAACAATCTCTCATACTGAGAATAATCGTTCGGATTTCTTCTTGATCAATGTGATCCCAAGTTTCAACCAATCGCTAAAACAGCTCACCTAATGTGTTTGGTGCATTAGGTAGTTGTCGTAGTCGTCTGCCTATGATTTCCCAAACATGTTCTATTAGGTTGAGGTGAGGACTTGTTGCAGGCCAATCCATGGCAGAATTCCAACCTCCTGACGATACTGCTGCACAATTCTTGCCGTGTCTGCTCTGGCATTATCTTGCATAAGCATGAAATTATCCCCAATAAATGGTGCAAATGCTTTTTCTAAAATGTCTGTTATATACCTCTGCGATTTAAGCCGACCGCAATTTATTCTAACTAATTCCGCACGAGTTTCTAATTAATCCCACCCCACACCATTACCGAGCCGCTGTCATACTGTACAGTCCCTACGGCGTTACACTGTGCGTAGCGTTCCCCAGGCCTTCTGTACACTCGTTTCCTCCTGTCATCAGAAAAAAGACAGTACCTGGATTCATCGGTGAACAATATTCTAACCCCTAAAAAAGTGGGCTGATTGGGGCCCCTTCCAGGGTGTAGGTCGTTTTCTGCAAGTCTTCTTCTAATCGCATTTTGGCTGATTCTAAAGTTATGACAATCCAAAAAATTCATTTTGTAGAGAAGTACTGACAACAATTTCTTTGTCTCAGTGTACGAAGTGTCAAAAAACCGGTCTTGATTAGGAGTTGTAACCCTTCTACGGCCTTGACCGGTCTTCTCGAGTAACACAAAAACGTGTTAACACTCTTGAAATGGTTGACTAGGCGATGTTAAAACGTTCAGCGACTTCTACTTGAGTGTCTCCTTCTTCGTGAAGAGTAGCGATTCTAAAACAGTCACTTTCTGACAAATTTCGATTTTCTTGCTGCTGGTGGTTCATTTCAAAGAAAAAACAGTTAATAAACTTGAAAAACCCCTTTAAACGTTCAGTGCAACGTAATCCAACTCAACTAAATTCGAAATAAAATGAAGCACAATTAGCATGTTTTTAATTTTTTTTTGCAAAAGATTGTAAAAACATCAGCGTTTTTTTTACCGTTTTTTTTTTCAATAAATTTTTGAATATACCGGGGGTAACAATAATACATTAGCACAAAAATCGAATCGTTAATACTATTTGATTTACCAGGGTTTTTAAATTATGCGTTAATTTTAGGTGCAGTGTAGAATGTTGATTGAAGAGTTTAATGAAAATTGGGACTCCAACTATTTTTAGGATAAAAATAGTAAAATAAAAGACAAATCAAAAGAAAATTGAAGTAAAATAATTACCAAAAGAAAAATAACTATATCTTGAATTGCCCACACCTAGTTCTAAGTAACGAAATGTTTTTTTATTATGTTAAAAGTATGAAGATGATGTTTTGATCTTATTCTTTTCTAAACTCCAACTGCTTTGTCGACTGCTATGCATTTTCTGCTAAATCTAGTTTGATGACCTTGGTAAAAGTTTATACTTCTGTGATAGGAGGATATACATCTATATTAAGCTAACCGTATTGTATTTCCTTGTTATTTACCAATAGCATGAACGCGTACTTCTCCTTTGTGACATTTTTCCTTCAGACAAACATTGAAAAGATCAACTTAATATTTAAAGCTTCATTGTAAAAAATATCGGTTTTTTCGCATATATCTCTTATATACAATGTGTTGTAAAATTAAAGCGCAAAAAATATGCAATTCTATAATGTAAGTGTGTACCTGTAAATGATGTAACTTAAAAATATTATATTTGTTTTTCGAAGAACTACATATTTACGAAAATACTTCATTGGTTTGACTGCGTTGGTTTTCGCTACGTCGCATTAAACTTTTGACTTTGTAAAGCAGGCCAAGAAAAGCAATAACTATTCTTACACGAAAAACTATTATATAGTTTTTTCAACTGCGACGTATACGCATGTCTAGTTGATTACGAGAAAGCGTTTGATCGCACGCTAAGATGATGCAAATAATAAAAGAAGCAAGAATAACAACCAAGATTTGAAAATAATTAGAAATTTTTACTGGAATTAGAAAGTAAATCTCAGAGTTGAAGGTGAACACACTGACTATGTGAAAATCATGCGTGGAGTGAGGCAAGGCTGTATTTTGTCTCCTCTAATTTTCAATATGTACTCTGAAAGAATATTTATAGAAGCTTTGCACGAAACTTAAAAAGGGATTCTAAATGGTTACCGGCTAAACAACAGCAGATATGCAGATGACACATAGTATTTGCGGACAACTTAGAAGACCTACAAGTTCTTATGAACAAAATCACGTATAACAGTCAACAATATGGACTCAATATAAACGTTAAGAAGACAAATCTTATGATAATTAGCAAGAAAAGGATAACAGAAGGTCACTCTAACCAATCTCTGTAGAAAGACTGACGCACTACAACTATCTCGGCACCATAATAAATGAAGAATGTACCAACAACCAGGAGATTAGCTGAAATGAGAGATGAGAGAGAATGCTGCGATGCTACGTCTTCTCTGTTCTTTTTTATAGTGTTTGAATCGTGGACCTTGAAGGAAGATTTGTGCAAAAAACTGGAAGCATTTGAGATGTGGCTATATCGGAGAATACTTAAGATCCTGTGGACTGACCGAGTCACAAATGAGGAGGCCCTCAGAAGAATCAATAAGGACCGAGAGGTACTGACCACCAATAAATCTCGAAAGTTACAATTGATCGAACATATTATGCGAAATGAATCCAGATATGCACTCCTTCAAGCCATCCTGCAAGGAAAAATATTTGGAAAGGGATGTCCAGGAAGAAGAAGAACATCTTGGTTAAAGAATCTGGTTCAATACAACATCTGTGCTGCTTTTCCGCGCTGCTGCAGATAAGGTAAATATTGCCATGATGATCGCCATATTCGTAACGGACAGGCACATCAAGAAGAAGAATATAAGATCGGGGCTAGTCTGCACAAGGAATTTCATAAAATCCGTGTTGTTCATTTTGGGTTGTTTATCTTTATTTAATTGAACAAGAGACGAAAGTTTTTGTTGGAGAATTTTAAAAAATCCATAATCATAGCCCCTATCCACTTCTCTAAACCAAGAATTATCCGATAAGCATAGAAATTGAAAAAAGGCCAAATTGTCTCAATAAAAGAGATGACGTCATCGGGTTACCTTCGACATAAGGATCTCTTATAAAGAAAATTTCGTCCGCTCTATCCTCCAATCAAAATTCCGTCGTCAGAAATGTTTGCGCCAACATCACACCAACCTCCAGACAAACTGCGTCACCATCGACAGCGTATAAATGATTCGTCTGCTGTTTCTTGTAGTAGTAGATCATTGATTAGAGATCAGTGTACTGCCCTATTAAGAAAGAACCCCGTATCTTAACTACAGCGAGTTTTGAGCGAGTTTTGAGAAAAACGCGAATTAAGATTTTTGTTTAATCCCTTGTGCTTTTGGTACAATAATAACATAAAGTCATTTACGGGAGAGTGTGTAGCATCGTAGTTTTTTTCAAAACTTTTTTCAAAAAAAATTGCAAAATTACCATATCGACATTAGTTATGCGACATACGGGCTAACAAAGCAAAGGATTATTCCAAGTTTAATTAGCTAAAGCCACGTATTACCACCGATGCACCGATATTAGCACCAATGGTGCATTTAAAAAATAACTAATTTATTAAACTATGATACACATTTTAAAATTGTTTGATTCCATTTCAATATAACACAAAAGTTGGCCTAATTCATTTAAGTCATTTGGAATCCAGTGACTACTACAAAAAGTGTAATTCAATATAAAGTGTTGGTAAGCGAGAAGTTACTAATCAAAGGAAACATCTCCTTATCTATAAAGTTTTCTTAATTTGGCTGCTACCGAACTTCAGAAGCTGATAAAAAAAGTTAAATTGCCTTTAGCCGTTCGACAAACAAACAAAAGGAAAGTGAATTCAACTATTGAAGAATATTAGTGTGAGATAAAAATAAATATGGATAATAAGAGAAAACATATTATAACATTAGACATATTTGTCAACAAACATATTAAACATATTGTGGTGTTTATATGTTTAGAATTGACAAACATTAGGGCTTCTACTGCATTGTTTACAATTTTTTCAGACTTATTTAGATTCTTATTTATTTCGTCTGATAAACTTTATTCTTTTTCTTTTTTGGGATATGTCTTTAATAATTCGACCAATTAACTTTAAGAAAAACACTTTTATCTTACCTCAGCAATCAGTTTTTCCACATTCCAATGAAATCTACTGTTTATTTGTTTCTTTTAAACTATAGCAATAAACTTCTTTAAATACAGTAGAATTGATGTTTTTATTGAATGATCCTTATAGTCCAGTAAAAAAACAGTTGAAAAATCTTGGGTTTTTTAAGCTTCTAAAAGGTATGTGAGGGGTAGCTGATGACAAATCATTGAATACATTTTCTATAAAATATTATATTTATTCTATATAGATAAAGTCACGTTCAGATGGCAGTGTACGGATATAGGATAACAGCGTTGCCAATTCTACTGCCATTGTAAGTTTAGCTACTTTTGTAAAATAAGCAGGGCCAAACTCACGGTAAACTAAGATATGTTTATGTTTAGGTAAGCTAAAGTTGTTAATAGAAAATTCGTGAATGAAATAAATGGTAATAATTCCAAAAAGCTTTTATACATAATACCGCAGTTAATAGGGAAAAAAATATGAAAAATATTCTACAGGTTTTTTAATGTTCTAAACGGTAGATAAGGGATAACTGATGATAATTCCTTGAAAAATTACAGCCAATTTTGCTTTGTTTATTTTTTAAAGAAAGATGAAGTTTGGAAAAAATCATTTTTTGCCTATTTTGTTCCTCGTGCATTTTAGGGAAAAATGTTTCAAATAAATGTTGCAGATCTTAAAAAGTTTTTTAATTTTTTAGTTTGTAAATTAAAATACATAAACAAATGACTGAGATAATTGCAAAAAACCCCTAATTGAGGTCCCTAGAACACAAGGGTGTAAGTGCAGTTGCTTATCACTTAGCAACTGATATCTAACAACAGGCACGTACTTTTGGCTTCAAACTTTCTACATTAACAACAATAACACCATCAAAAATTACATGTCATTGAAAACATGCTGAAAACTGAAAAAGTGCTACCTAGGTTTTTAAATTTATATCGAAACTTTGAACAAAGATTTTTCAAAAATTTTGTTTTTGGCACTTACACCCCTTGTGTTCTAGGCCTCAATTGCGCACTAATTTATTAAATGTTCATAAACTTTATTTTTTGCATAATGACGTCTAATATAACTACTTGAAATTATGTCGATTAATGAGTTATTTAAGTGTGCTACATTTCAACCAGATCAACTAAATATTTTATTACCTTTACTGAGAAAAGAATATCCCCGAAAAACAATTTTCAATCATCTTCATTTTCATAATCTAGTTCATCTTCAGAGTCATCGTTTAATGAAATTCTAATAGGTTCAATGTCATCTTGAATGTTGTCTACTGTCCAAAAATTATTCTTTTAAACATGGTTGACGTAATTTTCCAATGTCCATTGTTCTGTACTTTATCATAACCTTCATAAATCAATGTTTTAACGTCGTTTTGTTTGAAACTTGAATTCTTAGAGGACACGTACCGTTTCACTTTTTTGCATTCACTATTTAACAAATTACCGTTTTTGAATTTTATTACACTCGCGGCCATTTTGACACTGACACGACACAAACGTCTGATATCAACTGAAAATTCTTTTAATCATGATACTATGACTATAAGATAAGATATTGCGCATGTTTTTGTGACGTCATTGGAGACCTGCACGTTCGAAATGTCAGTTTTTGTATATATCAATAAATAATCTTTAATAAATAGTTTGGAGATATCCTTATGTGTACGATTATTGTAATTATTAAACCTCTTAACTTATTTCGTCTAGTAATTTCATCACAGATGCATACAAATCTCATTTAACTTTAACAAGAATCAAATTCTAGTCTCCAATGACGGCATGCGCGAACCCGACCGATTTTTAGCTACGGGAAGATCCTATCTTGTTATTCATAGTATCATGCTTTTACTGACTCTCAAGTATTTACCTGAATTTATAATTGCTGGCATTAGACAATAATTTTAAATTTATAAATAGGTATATTTTTTTAATTCTAAATTATTTTTTAATGTGTGTAACTGTAAATGCAGGTAGAGAAAGTGTGTCATTAAAAGGACATTAAGATCAAAAACGGATTATACAAATAATTATTTCATTTCCACGAATTGTAAACAATTTTGAACAGAAGATATAATTCCGAAAAGACCAGATTTCCGAAATATAACTTTCTATTTTTAAAATGCCAACAGAAAAAATTATATAATTAAAAAAATGTAGTATTTTTCCGTTCCACATTCATAAATATTTCCGAAATTATAATTCTTTTATAGGAGCCGGCCCATAACGTACGATTGTAGGTACGATTAAAAACTGACAACAATGTAGTTATTTCTGGCATATAGAAAGTACAGGCCTATCTCTGTAACGCTGCCATCTGAATGTGAATTTATCTATAGTAGTTTCCCATTTATTTTTCTGGAGGTTAGATTTCCTTTTTTTCTTTGCTGTTTCATAACCTAACCAATCTTTACTTGATATTGTCAAAGTTAATTCATTAGAAGATAATTGTACAGAATTGTAAATTTCAAATTTGGTAAAAGATTTTTCCAAATTTGTTCAATGAACTAACTTTGTTACATTTGTATAATTCCAAGGAGAGGTCTCGGACGTAAAAAAATGTCATGGCTGCGCAATATTCGACAATGGACAGGAATCCACAGCTATGAAATGCTTCGCAATGCTGCTAAAAACAGAATTATTTAATCCAGAATATTTAACATCTCACCTGACAAGACGATGTACGGTGGACGCCTACGCAGAAATGCACGGCAACCTTAAGAAGAAGAAGTATAATTCCAGATGAACATATTCCTGAACTCGTAGTATCCACTGATATAATTATTCTCTTTGTTTATTTGATACAAGAAACTTTAAGAGATCAATTACCGTAAAATGTTTGCTTAACTTAGTACGTATAGCTGATATTTGTGTCATTTTACAGAATTCTTGCTAACGCTATCGCAAAGTGAACGCTGAAACTAGAACATAGAATAATTTATGAGAACCTCCTCGTCTAAAAGATCCTTTTCAAATCCTAAACAGCAAGATATTTCCCGGTATTTTACTTCATACCACTTTTTGATACTAACAGTCAACTATGAACAGAAATTTACAAGGTACCGAAAGTGTTACCGCACTCTAGACATTTATTAGTGTAAGTTAAATCCAATTTGAGGAAATATGTGGCAAGATACGTTCATTTTCTGAAACTGAAACTGAATTGATTCACCTGCTACAACGGATAGAAGACGTAACCTTATCGATGGGCCTTAAAATAAACAGGGATAAAACGAGAATCATGATAATTGACAGAGCTAACAACAATCAAAATCATCTGGTTAGGATAAACAATATCGCTGTTGTAGATAAATTTGTGTATCTGGGCTCATTAATAACCAACAAAGGAGGCTGTACTGAAGAAATAAAGCGGCGGTCAGCAATCGCAAAAAGCGCTATGGCAAAATTAACAAAAATTTGGAAAGCCATGAAATTACTACCGATACAAAAATGAGACTAGTAAGAAGTCTAGTTTTTCCAGTTTTTACTTATGCATCGGAATGCTGGACCCTTACTGAGAAAGACAAAAGAACATAGATGTATTTTGAGATGTACTGCTGGAGACGAATGCTGAGAATACCATGGGTGGCCCGAAGAACAAATGAATCCATACTGGTCCAGCTAAACATAAAGAAAAGACTAAGAACACAAATATCAGAACAGATAATAAGCTATTTTGGACATGTGCTTCGAAGAAATGGTCTTGAAAAACTTACCATCCAGGGAAAAGTAGAAGGCAAAAGAAGTAGAGGTAGATCTCCTACACGATACACGGACCATATTGTTGCTACCATTGGCGCTCCATTGTCAGAATGTGCTAGATTGGCAGAAGATAGAAAAACGTGGAGGAACATTGGAAAAATTACCTAACAGCTTCATGATATCACGATACCTGCATCAGGTTAACGACTAAGAAGAAGACGTTCATTTATTGTGTGAGCCATATTAGGGAATTCCCTAGAAGTTGCTGTCAAACAAAAATTAGGGCCAGGCATGTTCTGAGATGTAGGTTTTGGGTTTCATGTATTTGCTCCTTGTTATTAAATGAAATGAATACCATGGAATTTATTGATTTAATTTTAATTGGTTAATAAAGGATGTTAATAATTTTTGTCTTGTTTATTATAGAGTAATTAAATGATGTTTTGAAAATGTATATTTCGCTGTACATTTCATGCAGAATTATTTATTTCACAAGATTAAATTATGACGTGATTCAACCTTGTTAAAGATACAAAAATACATAACAAAAAAATTACCAAACAGGTTTCAAGTTAAGGATAAACTCAGATAATAGTATTAACTGTATTACTTAACCTCGTGTTAGAAAAATTAATAAGGGACGTTAATAGATCAGGCTAATTACTTCACAAAAACATCAATGTCCAGCTCATAACGACAATTTATTGTAGTCTCTAGAATTAAGAAAAGACCGATCTTACTGGCATCGTAATAGATGATTTATATACAGAGTGGCCCAAAAGTCTGGAAACGGCTAATTATCTCGTAAAATGCTAATCATAATTGTAAAAAATTTGAGGTACACCTATTTTGGGGTACGGAGATTCCATATTTGATATTTTACAATGTTGCCAGATTTGCCGTTTTTTCTTATATTATTAGTAACTTTGGTTTTTCAAATACATCACCCTGTATATTCAGTCATTATTGGAATCTCCTATTCAATACGAGTTCAACCATATGTAACACTTATGATTTTGATGTAATCTGGAAGGTCATAAATACATAAAACCGAAGTCTGGCAACGCCTAAATTGTTTCAATAAATTTTTTAATACTAACTATTTTTCAAATACATTAAAACGTAACAATTGATAGTTTAGAACATTTTTTAACATAGTAGTTGCGTTATTAAGTGTTCAAAATGTGCTCAATTTGTGAGTTGACAGCACCCTAATCGATGGTAGAAGGCGTCTACCACTTTTTTCCATGATTGTCTAGAAATTATTCGTGATTCATTGATAATTCGTTGCCTTAGCTCTGCAAGACTTGCTGATTTAGTTTTGTAAACTGAATTTTTCAAGTCTCCCTAATAAAAATAATCTTTAGGATGGAAATCAGTGAACGTGGAGGCCATTAAATTCTACCTTGTCTACCAATTTATCGTCCAGGAAATATCTCATCTAAATATTGCCGAACATTTACACCAACTGACATCTGACGTTAAATTTCTTCGACAAAAAATGACCCAATTAAATAAGTAACTACTATAATCTGACCATACATTTAATTTTTGTGGTCTTTGAGTATGGTTTTCACACATTCAGTGTGAATTTCACACGAGTTCAGCTAATCACTACGAGTTCAACCATATGTTCACTTGATTTTATGTAGTCTGAAAGATCTTAATTAAGTACTCTTTATTTAAAAACTAAATATCATAACAAAAACGTTATTAATAAATTTCCACAGACTCGTGGAAAAGCCGATTTTTACTGTCGGACAGAAAAATCGGCGAGTGCATTTTGTCAAACAATGGAAAAATAGTATTTTTTCAGAGAAAATCAGCGTATTATTACTAAATTTTTTTAACTTGTTTTTTTGGCATGTTTAGTTTGGTGGACTCCCGTATGGAACCAAAATTTTTGTCGGACAAAATTTTTTTCGGATATTTCACAAAGTCGACTTTTGTATTCATTAAACAGCAATACCTCATTAATAAATTTGATACATCACTTCAAAATGACCACTTTTGGATAAACTGAAGAGAAAAAGCACCCGGTACAGAAAGTATCCCAAGACATATTTGGGGATCGAGGTATTATGAAGCTATCCTGAAAATTGTAACCTGTTATATATAGGTGATACAGTGTGTCGGCTGGCACCTAGACTAATAGTAATTTTGTGTCAAGTATAATACTCGAATATTTATATTCCTTAACTACCGACAGGGTACGATAGTTATATTTGATGGTTGACTTGTTTTTGTAAATAGTAAAGACTCATTTTTTGTCACGTAACAATTTAGTTTATTTCACTTAAAATATTTATTAAACAATAATTAGGTTTTAATACGAATTGAGGCAAAGAGAAAGCGTTTAAGATACGTCCACTTTTGATTAGTATGTAGGGTCTATTATGAATAATACAAGGTGAAATTTTGAAATTAGGTATTTTCTTCAAGACCATGAATTCATAGAATACCCGAGGTAATTGATTGGATTACATTAAAATAAATGCTCAACATGTTCTCCACCTGTTGTTGGCAATACCACAGTCTCCTATAAAACTCGTTCCGAACTTTGTTTAAAGTTTGAGGTGAAATATTCCGTATTTCTGTAGTTTATCCTTTCTTTTGAGGTCTTCAATGATAGTTGATTGTGTTTGCATATACTTTGTTCTTGAGATAACCCCACAAAAAAATCCAAAGGCGTAAGATCTGGTGACCTAGCTGGCCACTCAATAGTCCCCTTCATCAAATCCACTATTGAAGAAGATTTCATGCAAGTGATTTCTCACCATTAAAGCATAATGGAGTATTGCACCGTTCTGCTGGAACCAGAGAGTTTCATGCGGTAGGGTCGGATCTATTGGATTTGGATATAAAATAGCCAAGTCTCTTAGCGTGCTTAAATATTTTTCCGCTGTCAAATTATCATCTATAAATATAGGACCAATAATATGATCTGAGGATTGTCTCTGAGTGTGTGTACTGAGTGTGTGTCTCACGCATCCAATGAGGATTCTCCGCTGACCAATATCTACAGTTTTGTCAGTTTACCTCTCCATTCAATGTAAATGCTGATTCATCAGAAAAAAGAATTGTGCCAAGAGCTATTTCATTTGTTAATTTTATCCATCATTCTTTTTTAGAAATCCATTCTACGATCCTGATCGTCTTCTGTTAGCTCCTGCACAAATGTCAATTTATATGGATGAAGTTTTCTTCTTGGAGACACCTTACGACAGTTGTGTGACTCACATTATTTTGACGTGCAATTTGACGTGAACTTGACGTTGGATTCTCTGCGACACTTAACAAAATATCCACGATGAATGAAGTTCGATTTTCTTTTTATTGGTTTGACATATCTAAGTTCTCTGAATTGTGCATTAATTTTAGACACAGTACCTTGTGAAATATTAGGCAACTGAGGATACCTCTGATTAAATAAGTTTGCTACTTCAACTTGACTTCTACAATTCTCCCGTAACCGATCATCATTAAAATCTCAATTTGGTGGGCCTTAGTTAAATATTTAATTTTTATTTCTGCAAGAAATTAGTTTTCAATTAAGAATTTATTATTTTAATGTAAAATGTCAACAACATGTCAACTGATTGATAACAATCCGCATTATTTACCGATTTAGTTTAATTAGCAGACTATCTATACAGTTTTTACCTATTCACGACAAGAAATGTTAACACGGTTACTAACAGAAATTTTCCCCAATATACAGTGTACTGACACTTAGAGTAGAAGTCTATTGTCTGTATTTAGCTAATTTAAAATAATACCATACCACGTGATAAATTATTAATTTCAAAATTTCACCTTGTGTTATTCATTATAGACCCTACATGATATAGTTCATTGAAATCAGGTAGTTAAAAGTATTTTAACAACATAAAAATATACAGGGTGTTTCATTGAAAATAATAATTATGTACTATGCCAGACGTGCGTGGATCACCCTGTACATTTAAACTTATGTTTAAAAAGCGCACATTTAAATTTAAAAGTTAACGTGTCCCAGAGTTTTTGATTATTTTCTATAATAAGGACACAAACAATTTTATTCCATAAGTGGTTTCCACACTGTAATAATGAAAATTAATGCACAATACGTAAGAATCGAATATTTGAGAATAAACTTTCTACTTCAAAAGTGATACTTTATATTTTATTTTAATAAAATTATTTACTGTTCACTATGTAATTATAATAGTTACGAAAATGAAACAATTCCGATCGTTAAAAAGATACTCTTCCTGTATATTCCCCTAATACTTTACTATTCCTCCCGTTAATCAATAACATGAGAGCAAATATTATTATAAGGAAAGTTTAAAAAGCATAATAAATTTCAGGACAAAATGAAAAATTAAAGTAGGTAAGTAGTTTTTTCTTTGGTCAATGTGGGTTAACAGTAACATAAAAAAAAGATATAAGAAAGAGAAGCTGTTTAATTTTTCAAGTTGGGGTTTCTGTGCTCTGTTGGGAAAAGGGAGGACGAGCCAGGACAGACTCGACGAATTAGGCCCGCAGTGGTTACCCTCCACCGCGGATATTGATTTTAAAACTCGCATACTTACTTCGACATTTCAAAAAGACAATTTTAAAAAGCGGCAAAACATTTCATTAAGGGAAGCATTATTATAAAATTTTAATTATCCTTTTAAATACACTATTTTTATACCATTCGAGTATACTCGAATCCAAGCTATACATTTTTAATACTAATTGTAGTCGCTTTCGAAAAGCGGTTCATAATTATTTGCTTAATATGATTCCATTTAGTCATCAGTTTCATTATAAAAGTGAATCATTTGCATTATAATTCTATATAATAGCGCTGCTTGTTTACCCAGGGAATTGCAAATACTAAATAATATTCCCTATAATTAATAATATTAATAATAAATCCACTCAATTAGGTTTTAGCATCAAAAATAACAATACTGTATTGAGTAGTGTATTACTAAAGAGCAATTTCGTCCTATTTCCAATGAAGCAATTTCTAAACTCGTACATAACTCATTATAGCCCAGGCTGTGGGGGAAAAAGTACTCTCTAATCCAGAAATTATATGAAATATGGCCTAGGTTATAATAGGCAACCGCAGGAGCAATTTCCCAGTTCATTCAACGAAAAATTTTTGGTTATTGTTTATTTATGAGCGTTTAAAGATGCAAAATACGTATTTTTTAAGTTTTTTTTCCTTTTTTGCCTAAAGAAAGTATTGTAATGGGTAATTTCTGTATAGATTATGAAAGTACTCTACTAAAAGACCTTCAATTTGAACCGATGTATGTTCAATTTAATTTATTTGTTATTGCAAAAATGACAAATGAAGGTCAAAATTAAAAAACGTAATATTTAGTGCAAAATTGCATGTTTATTTATTTCAGATGTATGACATTCAAGCCTATAAAATTATGAATCGAATGAGCCGTAGTAGGCCTAGATCACTTAATTTGTGGTTGATATACGTTAATTAGTTTATCCCACGTCATTCAACTTTGAATGTTAATAGGATTGCAAAAAAAATGGTAGAGAGCTAATTCTTGTTTCATTCTCTTCCCTAACCTAACCTAACCCTTTCACTCCTGTCGGGATATATATATATATATATATATCCCAACACATGATTGAAAAATTCTGAATGTTTTAAACTGGCTTAAAACTGCGTTGGGACGGGATATTTCAGTAGACTGTGGCATTTCTTATAACGTGAAATCGAGTATCCACCGTCAGCATCAAATTTTAACCTAAAATTTAGTGTAAAATGAACACGTTGTGAGTACGATCAATATAAAACTGTGTTGATAACATATTTCTGTTGGCGTAAGGTTAATTTTGGTTGCTGATTGTTAATTATAAAAGATTAAGATAGGTGAGTACATAATTTAATATTGCCGCTCAGTACGAAATTTATCGTAATGAGCAATAAATCTTGAATGGGATTATATATCCCAACAGGTGTTTTTGCTGGGAAATATTATCCCGACAGGTATAAACAACTTCCTTTTTTTTAGTATGGATCGAAAGAAACAGAAACTTACCGAAGATGAACTTGATTACTATGCTAATAACATTGATGAAATTGAAAGTATAGACTACAGTAGTGATGATAGTATGGTGGATAAGGACTTCATTTTGTCATCAGATGAACTAAGTGAGGCAAGTTCATTTGAAAGTGAAGTGAATATAGGTAATGAAACTGAGAATGCAGCTCAAATTTCAGATCAGGAATCCTCTGACGATGATGAAGATATCCAAGATGCAGACGAGGTAATTCAACCTTTGCCACCAACTAGTACAGAATTTTCCACTGTTTGGACTGATGTCAATGCAGAAAATTTTATTCCGAGATATGATCTACCAGCCAGAACAGCCCCAGTTATTACAGATCAATTGAATCGAGGCAGTTCTACATTAGACTGTTTTCTAAAAGTATTTCCTAAAAGTTTGTTTATGTATATGGCCCAGTGTACAAACCGTAGGCTTGAAATTTTAGAAGAGAAAAAGAAGAAAACTTTTGTCAAAACGTGCCAAAAAGAAATGATGCTACTTACTGGTGTTACTTTAGTTATTTATTATAATAGAGTTCCTTCTTTCGCAATGTACTGGTCTAATAATAAATCGCTTGAAAAACGATTGTATTCGTAGTGCAATATCAAGGGATAGGTGCCAACTACTATTATCAAAATTGTATTTTGCCGAACCCAATCAACCTGCCACAGCAAATAAAACTTATTATATAGATGATGTTATTTCCTGCTTGAAGACAAGTTTTATAAGAGCTAGAAGTGATTCAAGATAGGATGAGACCTATCAAGCAATTGATGAGTCTATGGCAAAATTCAAAGGGCGATCTACATTGAAAAAGTATATGCCCCTCAAACCCATAAAACGTGGCATAAAGTTATGGACAAGATGCGATTCGGAAACTGGCTATGTTTACGATATAAATGTGTATGCAGGCAAAAATGATAAAAAGATGGCAGGTACTTTGGGAGAACGTGTCATAAATCAGTTATCTTCAACAATTTCTAATGAAAATGTTGTAATTTGCTTCGACAGATTTTTTACAACAGTTCATCTTATGGATACCATTATGTTTCCTGCTGTAGGTACATGCATGAGTACCCGAAAAAATTTACCGAAATTTCATGGCAAGCTAAATCGAGGAGAATCGCAAGTAAAAGGTAATGAAACTGGAACATTAGCTATACGATGGCAGGACACAAAAGATTTTATTGTACTAACTAACTGCCATAAGCCAGAAGAAACAACTGTGTGTAGAAAACTGAAAGATGGTACAAAAGCCAACATTTGTTGTCCTGTATCGATTGAATTCTATAACCGTTACATGGGAGGTGTAGATAGATGCGATCAAATGACATCTGTGTACGATCTCAATAGAAAATCCCAAAAATGGTGGAAGAAGGTTTACTACAAAGTTCTAATGATGGCAGTATACAATTCATATATTCTATATACTGAATTACATACCAGAAATAAGAAAATACCGTTTCTAAATTATCTGGTTGACTTAGCTGAGATTCTTATCAGTACCGGCCGACAAGGACTCCAAAGAAAAAAAAATTCAAACATGTTGGCCGTCGAAGCATGTCAGCCACAGTGAAGAGTAATGTTGGCGACCATTTACCTATATTAGGAAAATCCAGTCGCTTGAGGTGTATAAGGTGAACACAACATAAGAAAGATAACGTACCAAATTTATTTGTAAAATGTGTGATGTTCCGTTATGTAACGATTGTTTTACCCCATATTATGTATAAACATTTATTGTTCATGTATACTGTTGGGATTATATATCCCATACAAAATTACTGTTGGGATATATAATCCCATGCATTTTTTACCAAAAAAAAAATTAAAAATAAATTTTTTTAAATACATTCTTAGTTCTTTTAAATGCTCTAGAACAACAAACTACAGATAAATATATCAAATTTTAAAATAAACAAATCAGGATTGAAAGGGTTAAGTTGTAATTTTTTATAATCCACTAGAAAATAATGAAAAAAAATGTAACCCGTTAAAAACAATTATTTATGAAGTTGTAAAATTGCAGTTATAAACATTAAGAGCTGCATCGCCCCCTATCTACCCCAAATTTTTAATGTACAGATTATTTTAGCTAGCTTTGAGACATATATATTTCTGTGTTCTTTATTCTAGGTTTCTCAATTATTTGTTTCAACGTTAATATATGGTCTTGCGTACTATGTCCCTCCATAAATCCACTTTGTACTTCATCTAGATGTGGTTCAACGATGTGTCTTAATTTCTTTTCTGGGATGCTTTCATATATTTTGGAGACGATACTAAGTAGATTAATTCCTCTATAATTTTCACAAGAACTTGGGTCTCCTTTCTTAAAGATTGGTAGTATTATGACAATTTTCCAATATTCGGGGACTGTACATCGGTTCCAAGCCATATTCAGAATTTTGGTTAAAAATTCTTCAACTGCTTTAGGTTCCATTGTCTTTAACATTTCTGCAGTGATTTTGTCATGACCAGCCGATTTACCTCTCTTTGTATTGTTAATTGCTTCTTTAACTTCTTCTATTTGAATATAATTTTCTTGTCCATGTTCTCTTTCTGCTTCTATCATTACAGTTTCCTCTTTCGGCTGTCTTGGTGTTAGGAGTTCGCTGAAGTATTGTCTCCATCTTTCCATAATCTCATTTGGTTTGATAATCAGTGTGCCGTCTTTACGTTTCACCTGTTTCATCGTTGTTTCTTTACCTTTTCTTAGCGTGTTTAGTGCCTTGTAAAACAATTTTGGTTAAACCGGCTATCTGGCTCCATCTTCATTCCAAACTCATTCCAGGCTTCCTGCTTCTTCTTCAGCACCATTTCTTTCAACACCTTTCTTTGTCGTTTATATTCTTCGTAACTATTATCTGTTTTCTTGTTTAAGTATAAATTCATCCATTCCTTGACCTTTCTTTTTAGTTTCCGTGATCACCAAAAAATCTAATTGTGCTTTGTCAAATTCATCTATTAATTCACTCTCTTTTCCATTGAGGTTTCTGACGTTCCACGTAGCCATTTTTATGTACGTTTGTAGTCTATTTGCACATTGATCTTGTATGAGATTTTCTTTGTTACAGTTTTCTTTTTTGTCCAATTCAATTATATCGTTAAACCTTATTCTCGCCTTGTTTGGTATTCCATGTTGATCAGTTCTATTTGGCCGATGGTCTGCTATTTCTTCCTGGATTTGTTGAGAGCCTTCATCTTCCTGTTCCACGTCCATACTTCTCCATTTATAATAAGTTTTTGAAACCCCATTTGTACTGCATTCCCTTTACTCTTTTCTTTCTTAGATTTAGCTCTAATTTCTTTTTGAATAATTCTCTGCTGTTCGCTCATATCATCATTTATATATACTTTGTGTTTTCTAATATTTCTTAGTTTGGCTTTATTATTCATAAGTGTATATTTTTGGTTACTATATTTTATTTATTATTATTAATTATTAATTACAACACTTACTTTAGGCAAACAATTTAAAAAAAAACTCAAATACGATCTTAAATAAACAATAACCAAGATTTTTTTGTTGAATGGACTGGGGGATTGCTCCTGAGGTTGCCCTTTATCACCTAGTCCACATTACGTAAATTCCTGGATTACAGTGTAAAATCAACTTTTTTTTTCCCCACAGCCTGGGCTGTTATTACTTTCGCTCCTCTTAGATACATACTGTTAATCTTAAATGACAAATATTTTAAAAAATTACGCTGTACCTTTTCAATGAGCTTTGAAAAAAGCAGAACAAATTGTAGTGCCAAATTCTAGCGGGCAACTTATATATGGGAAATATAGAAGTTTAATGGTTTTTATTTTAGTAAAATTCCGGTTATTTCTGACCATAAACTCCTACGATTTAAGAGCTTCAAAAACTTTTACAGTTACATGCTCAATACATTAAAATTTACAGTCAAAAAGTATGCCAAGATCTTTAATTTTATTAAAATGTTCCAGTTGGCAATTATCAATATCATAAACATAGTTTCTAATAGTGTTTTTCACTGAGGAACTTACAACTTTACATTTATTCGCGTTAAGACTTAAAATTTTTTATTACATAAAGGGGAGACCAGGTCATAGTGGCCACCATTTTGCATTTTGCCATAGAAAATACATCGCAGAAAGAAAAGAGAACACATAGAAAAAGAACTCCAAGAAATGGAAGAACTAAATAAACCATCATAACTAAGAAAATTCTACCAAAAACTTAACAAAAGTAGAAAAGAATTTAAACCGAGAACAATGATTTAAACCAAGTACAGAAATAAAGAAGGAGATATAGTAACTCAACAGAGTGAAATACTAGAAAGATGGATATAATTATTTAAACAAAAGTTTAAAAAAAAAACAAAGATCCACTATATCATGGAATTAGACTGAATCAAATGAGAAACCAGAGAAACAACCCCCCTTCAGTAGCTGAAATTCAAGAAGCAGTTACCAGACTGAAAAACAACAAGTCATCTGGATTAGACAACATTAGCGCAGAATTATTAAAGGAAGGCGGAGACTCCCTATTGTATGCATTACACGAACTAATAGTGAATATATGGAATAATAAACAACTGCGACGAGACTAGAATACCGAAGTAATTATCCCACTACATAAAAAGGAACATCAGCTTCAATGTAAAAACTACCGGGCAATAACGCTACTGACTGTGGCATATTAAATACTATCCAATATTTTGTATGACCGATTGAGACCATATGCGGAACAATTAGTTGGGGGATATCAATGTGGTTTCTGCAGGCAGAAGTTCATAATAGATCAGATCTTCGTCTTGAGGCAAATCTTGGAAAGGCTAGTGAATTTATAATATATAAATAGGTATAATCATTCGCCACAGTTACTACATCTGAGCGGCTGTAGCAGTTTTTTAGCAGACTTTCAATTTACTGACTCTTGAGTCAAAAAGAAGAAGGTTTATTTATATATGTTTAAATATTCTCTGATAATTTTGTGTTTAGTTCCGTTTATTTTATTTTGCGCTTTTCTTCCGTATAAAAGTTGAACTTGAGAATTAGACATTCTTAGAAATGGAAGATGAAACAGCAGAAGTAGTACGTTTATGTAAAATTTTTTTTAAGAAAAGATCAAACTTTGTCTTTTCAGCCAAGGCATTTTCGATTATCTAAAAAGTCGCAGGAATATTTATAGGCTAAGAGAGGGATGGATTTGACGATTCTGGAATTTGTGTCCAAACGTCTGATATATATCTGAGTTTAAGTTTTCTTTTATTTACGAGCAGTGCGTATTGGTGCATTTTGAGCTGTTGGCAGAAGAAGCTGTAGTGATTGCAGCAATAGAAGTGTGTGGAGTTTGGGCAAAAGATATGTTACTTATTGCTTACTGTAGGTAATAGTAGGTGGTGAAAATGAGAGAGTGCATTATGTCCTTCTTTCTTGCCTTTGTATCAATTATGGTTGTCTAATGTTAAAAATATCCTGTTTACTACTATCATCTTGTTCTATTTCAATAAATTCAGGAATGTATGTATTTACATGAGAAGAAATGAAAATTTGTCTTTAAACCTTAAAATGTGACTGTAAGCTGGATCAGTAGCTCTAATTCTCAGAGGAGTCATTGGCGATAACAATGTTAAGCCTAAATTTTATAAATGTCATGTGATATTATAACTAGGAATTACATTAGATACTAGCAATTTTTCTGATGGGTTAACTAATCGCCTAGCAATTATACGGGTGTTGTTAATTATGACGGCTAGATTATTTTTAAGGAGATTGTCGCAAACTTTTTCTACTCTCAAATCTCAAATATATGCACATTCAATTGTTAGATATACGTAACAATATATTATATTTTGTGGTTTAACTATTGGTCCACTATGTAAGAGATAGTCTTGAAATTTGCAACCATCTATCAATATAAAAACTATGGCTTGATATCTATTTGGTAATGGAGTCGGGTTTTAAGCGAACGCTGCTGTGTATAATTTAACCGTGTTGTTGTCATCCTGTAAAGTAATATTGATATTTGAAAAATCATCGTGTCTTAATTACTAGATTGACATATTCTTTATCTCTTGTTATACTTAACCTATTTTCGACATTATTCGCTCTTAAAGCTAATCAATTTATACACTAAAAATTATGTATGAGGGTGTTAAAGCCAAAGTGGTGTAAGTCATATTTTTGAAATTTTAGTGTAAATCTTACTTTATAATCTTGAGATACAGATATTTTAAAAGCAAAAGTGTATACCTTTTAACTTTATCTGTACCTTCATAGATGGCAGTAACAATCAAACTAATGAATGAATAGATGTTTTTATTAACAGACATTGTGGTGCAAGTCAGAAATACACCACTATTCCTGCAAATGTTTGTGAGAAGTGTGCAGTACTTGTAAATGTACTTGTAAAGCAATCACAGCTACATTGTATTTTGTTGAAGATGGATCCTCAGTCTGATGAAGATACAAATAGCGAACCAAGTATATTTCAAAATGCAGGATCTAGTGATGATTATGAACCTTCACAATCTGAAATTTCTGACTCTTCAGGAAGGTTAAACTTTTTGCGTACAATTGAATACATATTTTTTACTGTATTCTTACCAGTCTGATTATACTAGAGCTCAAAATCTAAAAAATAAATATTTACCTCCTTACATTAATATACGTCTTATATTCTAGAGGAAAATATTTTACCTATTAAAGAGCCAATTTACCATAGATGCTTCAACAATGACCTCAACTTGCACTTTCATGCGCCACGTAAAAACACGTATTCAAAATGTGACAAGCACAAAATAGAAATGTCCATTTTAGAAGAAGGGACAGCAAGACACAACTTTGAAGTACAACATGAACTTCATCTTCGAAAGGCAGGAACTGCTCGAACATTTATGAAATTAGATGCACAAAAGTCAAAGCAAGATCAATTGCTTTATGCCTTCACTTTTGACTTGCAGAAAGCTCTACCGTTTTCTGCTCTCACCACTTCTGTGGCTTATTACAAAAGAAACATGTACGTCTACAATCTAGGATGTCATGAGCTATCAACCGATTTAGGCTTTATGTACACATGGGATGAAAGATAGAAAACATATTATTACAAGAACATCAGCATCAGAACATGTCACCATGTATAGTGACACTTGCACAGGTCAGAATCGAAATTGGAAGTTTGAATTGTGTCTTATGAGATGGCTTCAAAGCAGTGATAAAACCAAAATTATTGACCATAAATTTATGGTAATTGGCCACTCTTATCTTTCGTATGATTCTGATTTTGCAGCCATATAATTTTAATCCAAATCCAGAAAATTGGGTCTTAAATAAAAGCAGCAGAAACAAAATAAACGTCACAGAAATGACTAACGACGAAATCAAAAGTCTAATGAGATAAAGAAATACACCTTAAATTACATTGAAGAAAACAGCGTGGTACGGATATGTCAGACAAACAGATCCAAACCGATGGATAGCAAAAATAACAGAGTGGAGCCCCATAAGAAAACGCAAAAGAAGCAGACCAAGAAGATCTTTCAGAGATGAGGTAGATTAAGCCATGGAAAGAAGAGGATTGGAAGAACCCCTTTTATATATATATATATATATTATATATATATATATATATATATATTATATAGTTTTACTTCAGAGGTAAGTTCATTTATGTTCCGACAGATTGGCGCTCCCTAATCGCGAAGTCAAGAGAGAAGTAAGCTTTTTTGGTAACACAAATGTCAGGCCAAGACTTCAAGTCTACGAAAAATCTTAACGAAGCATATACAAAGAGGAAAAAAGTCACAAACGAATAGGTGTCATGGCTCAAAATGCAATGGATTCGATTAGTGAAGGAAGAACCATTTATGGTATATTACACGGAAACTCTTAACGAGACCTTTCCATTTTCTGCTCTATGTCCAAAGACAGCAAAACCAGGAACGCCACTTTCATTCAAACAAATTGATTCGGAAAATTTATACCCTGGGCCAAGACATGTGGTTAAGGAAAAGAAGAGGGTTAGATTTGCTTTCATATATTCCACCTATCAACCATGCTTACTTTCAGAAACTTGTTGAAACAACAGAAACGCAAGATATAGGCCCACTGGATTTAGTTGATATTGAACATGACTGATATGTTTTATTGCAAATAAAGAACTGTATGATTGTATTAGTGTAGTTATTTGAGTAAAACATAAAATTTGTGCCTAATTTTTTATCTTTTTTAAATTTTAATTTACAACACATTGAGTTTCTTCAAATGCAGTAACGTAAGTCACTTTAACTCTATAAAATACAACAACAGAACTATATACATAATTTTCAATGATTACACTATTTAGACAAAGATATCTTCCTGCAATTTACAACAAAAAAAGTGCTAATAATCTGTTGTTATTGTAATTTATTATAAAGTTTTTAACACAACTACTTCTCATAATGCACACAACATGACTTACACCACTTTGGTTTAATACCCTCATATATTAAAAATAAAAAATAACAGTAGGGGAGAGTTTTCAAAAACGGGGACGTCGGATCAAAGGGGGTCAGGACACCTCTGTCAAGTGACGCTACAAAAAGAGACTAAAGTTGGTATTACTAGCAGGAGGCGTTCATACTGTCATTACACGTTGGTTTTCAAACAGTTAGTGACCTCTGCTTGGTTCAGCTAGTAGTCGGAGGTTTTTTCTAAATTTATTTAACTATTTTTTTGTGTTTTGTAAGTTCTGTAGATAGTTAATATAGCCAGGAGTAAACTCGGTAAGTACTTCTTTGAATTTGTTAGATTTTAAGCTTTCAATTTCACATTTATGTTGCTTGGTAGTCTCACGAGGAGTGCGGTGAACGCCATGTTTTTTACAATCTAGCACTGTCGGACAAAAAGGGACATTTGAAGTTGTCCAAAATGATGACGTTCCCGTTTTACCCGACGCTAGACTATAAAAAGTGTTAATTATTAAATAGTTTTACATAAATGTATAATAGTATTCAAAGATATCCTATGTCTATAAAACTTTATATAGGTTATTAATATCAAATAATTTTGTTTTTGTTGAATAATTTTAACTGGGTCTAATATATGATTATGATTTTTATATATTTACTGATTATATTATATGTGTTAAAGATAAAGCCTAAGTTATGTGGTTTTTTTCAGATCTGACAATGAGCCGGTACAAAAGGACGAGGAATAGACAGAGCTGGAATGAACAGAGCATGAAATTCGCAAGGTTCGCGCCAATTCGAATTGGTGCAAGCCATTTTAGATGGGCAAATGGGGTACCAAAAGGCTTCCTGCTAATTTCCACGTTCCTCAGACAACACTTGAGAGACGCATAAAAACTTGGTTGTCAGCTAGTGAATCGTCTAGAAAAATGCTTGAATGTTATAAAAGTGTTTTTTTCCAAGGAACAGGAAGAAGAATTAGCCCAACATATTGTCAATACGGAAGAGAAGCTGTTTGGCCTTACACTAATGGATCTACGCCATTTAGCATTCGAATTAGCTAAAGTCAATGAAATTGATCACACCTTCAACAGGAGCAAAAAAGCTGCTGACAAAGATTGGCAGTATGCATTTCTAAATAAGAATCCATGACTTTCGCTGTGCTTTCCGGAGCATACTTCCTTAGAGCGAGCTAAGGGATTTAATCGAGATGCAGTTAATAAATTTTTCGACCTGTTAGAAGATATATTAAAGAAATATAACATTTCTCCTTGAAATATCTATAATGTTGACGAAACAGGAATCACGACGGTTCCTAATAAAGCATCAAAAATTGTAGCGCTGAAGTCGAAGAAACATTTAAGTACTTTAGCTTCATCTGAAAGAGAAACACTAGTGATAGCCGAGACCTGTATGAGTGCTGCTGGAAACTACATGCCCACAATGTTTATATTTCCACGAAAAAGTGAAAATCCTGCATTAATGGACGATGCTCCAGCAGAATCCTTTGCATTTTTCCACGAAACATTGTGGATTACAACAGAAAGCTTTTTAGTTTGGTTCAAGCAATTTGTTGAGTTTTCAAACCAAAACCAGACAAGCCAGTCTTACTTCTGTTGGATAGACACAGAGCGCACTCAAAAAGGATCGAATTGATTAATATTGTGAAAGAAAATAATATTATTATACTCTGCTTTCCTCCTCATACGACTCATCGGCTCCAGCAACTGGAAGTTTCTTTTATGGCCTCCCTTAATACGTACAATGAATAAGAACTCAGAAAGTGGTTGATCAACTATCCCGGACTAGCGGTCACAATTACACAAGTCACAAAATTTTACGGTGCTGCTTTTCAAAGAGCAGCCTCAGTTCAAACAGCAGTTAAGGCTTTGAGAAAACTGGTATATATCCTTTTAATCGTGACGTGTTTCCTGATAGCCTATTTGCACCAGCTGAAACAACGGAGAGACCCTTAGATCAAAATCACCAACCTAACCTTCCTTCGACATCAAAAACGTCAGTGTTCATGCCTGAACAAGATGGTCAAGGAAGTACCTCGTGTCTCAGATTACCCTGTTTGGGTAGTGAGACCTCTTCGTACCTCAAATCAGTCACCCTATGCAAAAAGACCTATTCGTGCTTCGAATCTGCCACTTTCGATAAATATAACTCTTCTTGCCTCTGCCAAATTCTGTGTCAAATATTTCCAATGCTGTAACATTGGTACCCCCAACCCAACCTGATTGGTCCACTTCTGGATCATCCATGGAGCAGCCTTCCACTTCTTTTGCTATTAATGTCACCAAGGTGTCTGATGCCACCTGCCCAAGAACAAGAAAGAATCAGAAATACATCACATAACAGACGACTGTTTTTTAAACTGAAGAAATTTGGCAACAGTAGCGATAAAGAAAGCCTTCCAGAAACTGATGTTGGTCCCACATTAAAGAAAATGAAGTTTGAACACCAGAACGAGTCTTCCTCATCTGAAGAAGGGGGCAGTGATGAGGCTTGTATATTTTGCAGTGAGATTTTCTCTGCTTCTAATGACAAAGAAGGGTGGATTCAGTGCTCAGGATGCTCTGGTTGGGCCCACGACGCATGTACAAATGCAGATGAAGAAGACGACTATTTCCTGTAGATTTCTGTAGACGTAAACACTTTTGTGTAGACTCTCACAAAAAATGAATTTAAAATTGTTTTTGTCTATGCTTTATTCTGTCACACGTGTAATAAGTATTTATCATAAACTTAAAATGTGTGCTATTGTAATTAAAATGTTAAAAAAGATAAAAAAATAAAAATAAAACAAATTCATTGTTTTTAATGAGGTCCTCATTTTACCCGAACGGTGGTCTAAAACATTTCACATTTTTTTAAACAAATAGGGACAACTCTCCCCTATTTTTTATTTAACTTAATCTTCAAAATACTCGTTATATGAAAATTGAGATAGAGAATGATGGTCAACTATTGTTATATACATTTAGCTACATCTCCAGTCTAATTTATTTCATATGGCACGATGACCTACATATCAAGAATGCTGAAATAGGATACTCTTCTGTACGGCGAATTTAATTTTGAAAGGTAAACTACCAATATTCCCAATAGAATGTTAAACAAAGCATTCCCCTCTACAGTACGAAGTAAAGGGTTAAATAAAATTTGTTTACTTGTTGACGAAGTTCGGTCCTGGAAGCAGAAACAAATAGTTTTCTCAAACAATGACTAGCTACTATAGGAAGTTTATTCAAAATATCAGCACTGTAATACCAGGAACAACATTTGCTTCTGTGCTAGGTTAAATTAAACGGAATCATTACTACACCGAGCACAAGCTACGAAAATGTAAAAATATTTTGATATCTGAGGACACGAGCATCTCAATATTCCTCTCTATAGGGAGAAGATACAATGAAAAATATTTTAACTGAAAATACTCAAAAGAAATATCAGGTATTTTTGAGGTATTATTTACACAATCTGTTTATAATGATAATAAAGGATTTTGTAATTATCTGCTCATTGAAATTAAAACGTGAAAAAGTCTAGATAGTGTGTATTTCGAAACAAACCAACGTGTTTCATTTTATACATAAAGAGAGAATTCACAGAGCAGTGACATACTCTTTGGATTAGATTAGATTAAGAGAGGTGGCCTTTCGGCCTATTCCACTGCGACCTTTTCAGATCTATTGTGGCCCTCTAGTCCTAGACAACATTCTCTAGCCTGACCCTCTTTATAAAGTCTAGTAGCTTCGAGACTGTACCTTCCATGTAGCTGTTTTGCCGGTGGATTTTCTTCTCCTAATGCAAAAAACCGCACATTTGCCAGACTGTCACACTGACATAAAATGTGCTCTGTCGTTTCTTCTTCGAGGTGACAGAATCTGCACAGGTCATCATCTGATAATCCCATTAGCTTCAAGTGCCTATTCAGCTTACAGTGCCCTGTTAGAAGACCTACTATGGCTTTGACTGTTTTCCTATCTTTGCTAATTAGGTCTGCCGTAAATTTTGGCGAATGTTCTCTAATGAACTGTTTCGCCTGTCTTTGTCCTGGTGAATTCCTCCACCATTCCAGAGATTTGTGAGCTACCCATTTCTTTGTAGCCGTTCTTGTTACTGACTTTGCAACGCCGCAGAAGGGTTCCGGTCCAATGAAGGGCATTGATGAGCCTTGTTTGGCCATTTCATCTGCTTTTTCATTGCCCTTATGACCCTCGTGCCCCGGTACCCAGGCTACCGTAACCTTGCTACGGTCTCCTAGTTTGTTTAGGGCACACACGCAATCCCATACTAGCTTAGATTGACCTCTACAGAATTGAGTGCCTTAAGCGCTGCCTGACTATCTGTGAAGATGGCAACTGAACAGAACGTTCTTTCCTGCCTTTCTATTTCTTCCACACAGTGATGGATTGCAGTTATTTCCGCCTGGAAAACTGTCACATCCTTAGATAGACTTACCGGGAAATGTATCCCTTGATTTGTCCCTACTATGCCGGCTCCACACCCTCCGATGTTTTTGAGCCATCCGTGTACCAGGTAGCAGCAGCTTTTATGGGTACCCCTTTATTCCACTCTTCCCTGCCCGGTATCTTAATTGTGAATTTATTGTTAAAGCTATATCTAGTAGCTGTTGCATCGATAGGTTTCCCCATCACAATATCGGCTTTTAGCTTCTCGATTAGCTTTATGTTGTCAGTACCATGCGTTTGGCTTATATGTCGCTGACTATGGATTAATCTGTGCATCACTGATCTGGCTTCGCCCTGTATAAAGATATGAAGTGGTGGTAAATTCAACAGGACTTCCAACGATGCAGTAGGAGTTGTTTTTATGGCCCCCGTAATACACAGGCATGCTAGCCTTTGTGTACTACCTAGCAGCCTTATTGCTCCCACTTGCTTCGTCTTTGTCCACCACGTCACCGAGCCATAGGTTATCATGGGTCTAATAACCCTTGTATATAACCATAGAGTCATTTTGGGTTTAGCCCCCAATTCTTACCGCACATTCTTCTACATCTGCCCAGGGACATAGTAGCTTTCTGTGTGGTTTTTATAATGTGAGTATTCCATGTAAGCCTATGATCAAAATATACCCCAAGGTATTTTGTTTCTTTGGCAAATGATATCTCTGTTCTTCCCAGCACCGGTGGTTTTAGGCCTTGTAGTGCTGTTTTCTTGGTAAAGTTGACGATTTGTGTTTTCTGAGCATTGACTATCAGTCTCTCTTCTTTACACCAGTCGTCAACTATATTTAGGGCTGCTTGCATTCTCCCAGACACCACCTGAGCAAACCTGCCCCTGACGACAATTGCTATATCGTCAGCATATCCTAGACAATAAAAGCCTTCTGTTGACAAATTTCTGAGGAGATCATCTACCAAGGTTGCCCAAAGTAGAGGGGACAGAACTCCTCCTTGTGGACAGCCTCCACCTACTTTTGCTTTGATGGTTGCTTTACTCAGAGTGGACATTACTATCCTATTCTCTAGGATAGCCCTTATCCATCTGCATATTACCGCAGGTGCGCCTCGTCTACTCATAGCTCCTATCAAAGAGCCGGTGGTAACATCATTAAATGCCCCTTCTATATCTAAGAAGTGACATACTCTAGTCTTCTTCGTCTTCTGTATTCCAGCGCGTAGTAATTTGTTACTTATGTGTCAAACTTCGCTCCGTCTTGTGAGTAAATAGTTCAAATATATAGATAGGAAAAAAATTACGTACTGGATCATCTTCACGTTTTAAAGAAGTCTTTGATAGATTCTACGTCAAATTCTGGCCTCGTTTTGAACCTGCGACGTTTTGCCAACGGTGAAGGTGAAGGACGTTGGTAGCGTTTGACTCTTCATGTTGCTGAATGTAGGGAAGGGCAGCTCCAATCGCCTTCAATCCTATGGAGTGAGATATTTTCTAGATTATCTCATCTGTGCATCATTGCATCATCAGTCAGTTTTTTTGCTAATCTTGCATAATCCACTTGTTGACGTCTTCATCATTTATGGGCAGTTTCGTTGGTAACTGATGATTAGGTTAGGAACGTTTCATACGGAATTAATTATAGATTAACCGATATAATTCTGAATGACCAACTTGAGACAAACAGTTCTCCCCTCCTCAACCTCTTTCATTAAAGACTATAAAGTGTAAATGCATGCCAAAAACAGATCACTTGAGAAAGGCAACCAGCCGAAACAGCTGTAGTGATAAGAGTTTAAAAGAAATTTTGTGGAAATTTAAAAACAAAGTTTTCAGTGTTCTTTTTTATTTCTACATATCTTTTCTGCTTCCCGTCTTGCGACTTCAAATGATGTTCGTCTTTCCCGTGTTCTTCTTGTTATATACATCTTGTGTGCTTTATTTCTTTCCTCTATTGCTTGTCTGCACTGGTCATCGAACCATGCTCCTCTTCTGGCCTTTTTTTTTGTTTCCCAGGGTGGAGGCTGCCGCTGTCAGTACTGCTGTTTTGATATTATTCTATTTGCCCTCTAATCAGTTCTAGCATCTTAGATTGTTCAAATAGCCTGCGTTTTTGCGTAACAGAACTTTCTGGAACAATTCAACAGACAATGTATGTACGTACGTAAGACCCAAGGACAATAAACCAATTAGTCAGCGTGTCAGCGGCACTCGGCACTGCAGGCACAAGAAACGAGTGCGACCGATCACAGACGAGATGGACCGAATAGGCCATCCGCTATATGTGTGCGCGACTATACCTTATTCCATTAAGCGGTGCAGGGCATATAAACAACGATAAATTTAACAGATAATTGTTAAAGATGTTCCAAACGAGTCTACTCGTTCCGATAAGTAACAGTATAATTATGACACTTTATTATTTTTTTTCTTTTCTCAAATATTCGTGTTTATTGCATAGTAAATAAATTAATGTTATCACTGATTACAAAGTAAGTGAAAAAATACTCCGATTTATAAAATTAATGAATATTTTATGCATAAATGCAAGTAACAGTTCTTCAAAAATATTTAAAAACTAACCGGAATGTCCATCTTTATTTCGTCTGGCGATGTTATCGGCGGTTCATACCGGTTCGGACACGATTTAATGTTTATATTTTCCTGCACCACTTAATGAATTTTACTATAGATACAGAGTTCAGGTTTTTAAACACGCTCGTAGGTCGCATTATTTATTTATTTTTTTTAATCTATTATTCCCAAAACTGATTTGGGCTGCATTTTTGACAAATTTGATGTAATAAATAGAATACAAATGTTATTTATGTTTTATGATACACAGTGGATGTCTTTAATATTTAATGATAATGTATTACAGACTTTCGTGCAAGACAATGGTATAAATGTTTTGAAACAGCTTGTTTCAAATATATTACCAGCAAAAATGTTCCTTATTTTTTTTATTGAATAAGTTTACCGCATCCACCATGAGGTGATTAACGGGAATATAGTGTAGGTGTACAATTCGAATAGTTTAAATTTTATACTATAATCCTATGCATTTTAAATATTTTCTCAAATCAACATAATTAAAGTCTGTACCTAAGAGTTTATTGATATTGTTTGGAATATTGAACCTGTTGCGTTCATTTATAAAAAGTGGACTTCTTCTTTGTCAACCATTTTCCATCCACTCCTGAATGTGTAGGTCTTTCCCAATTGCTTCCATCTTTCTCTATCTTGCGCCAATCTAATCCACCGTTTGCCTGCCACTGCTCTTATGTCATCTACCCATCTTTTTTGCTTCCCATGCTTCTTGTTGTCGTCCTTGGTCTCCATTCTAGAATTCTCCGTGTCCACCTGTTGTCATTATATCGGGCTACGTGACCTGCCCAGCGCCATTTCATTTTTGTAATTTCTTCCACAATATCCCTAATCTTCGTTCTACGTCGTATCTCGGTGTTTCTAATCTTGTCTCTTAGTGATATTCCAAGCATGATTCGTTCCATTGCTGTTTGCGTTGTTTCTAATTTTTTGGCAGATTTTTTTGGTAAGTGCTACTGTCTCCAAGCCGTAGGTACAAACAGGTAGTATGCATGTGTTATACACCTTTTTCTTTAAGTTTATAGGAATGGAGGTGTTTTTCAAGATATGTGCTAGTTTGCCGAAAGCGCCCCAAGTCAGTTGTGTTCTTCTTTTAATTTCAGCATCTGATTTGGTTTTCCTAGTTTGATAACATAACCTAGATATACATAATGTTCCACATTTTCTATGGTATGATTTTGTATTGTTATATTTGTCTGGTCTCGGCTCAGTATTTTTGTTTTTCTGTAATTCAATTTTAAGCCTACCGCTCCTGAAACTGCATTTAATTGTTGTAACATATTATTTAGTTCTTGGATATTATCGGCTATTAAAACTATGTCATCTGCGAATCGCAAATGGTTTAAGTATGATCCGTCGACGTTGATACCCTTATTGTTCCATTCCAGTTTCTTAAAAATATCTTCTAGAGCAAGGGTAAATAGTTTGGGAGAGATGGTGTCTCCTTGTCTTACTCCCCGTTGTAGTCTTATGGGATTAGTTTTTGTGCTTTCGTCCAGCTTTATATGCATGGTGGCATTTTCATATATGTTTTTAATTATTTTAATGTATCTTGAATCTATGCGTGCATTTTCTAGAGATTCAAGCACTGCCCATAATTCGATGGAATCGAATGCTTTACGGAAATCAACGAACGCCATATGAATTGGAACATTATACTCGGTGCATTTTTCTATCAGTGTTCTTACGGTGTGCAAGTGGTCTATGGCATTAAAATGTTTTCTCCATCCAGACTGCTCGATAGGTTGATAGAAATCGAGCTTATGTGCTAGGCGGTTGGTTATGATTTTAGTTAGTAATTTATACAGATGTGATAGCAAGGATCGGTAATTCTCGATGTTTGCTCTGTTTCCTTTCTTGAATATTAAAATGACCTCGGAGTTGTACCATTCTTGAGGAATCTATCCTTCATCAATTACTTTATTAAATAAAACGTTTATTACCTGTTCCATTTTTCTGCCACCAATTTTCAACATTTCAACTGTAATCTTATCCTCTCCCGGACATTTTATTTATTCGTTTTAAGTTGATTTAGGGCCATTCTTATTTCATAGTCGGTTATGTCCGGTATTTCTTCTGAGCCGGTGTTAATTATTGTTCGTTGAGTACGTCGTTGTTGTGGTTGTGTATTTACCGAGTATAGTTTAGTGTAGGATTTTTCAATGGCCTCGCTTATTTCCTTTCTGTCTCTGACGGTGACGTTTTTCTCATTTTTATTTCTATGATTTTTGTTGTGCCGTTTGAGTTTTTTGCTTTGAGTACTTTCATGTTGCAGTTATCTTGTATTATATTTTTTATTAGATTGTTATTATAGTTTTCTATGATCGTTCCTGATTTCTTTCTTCACATTTTTGTTTAAACTTTTAAAGCTGTCCGAAGTTCGATCTGTTCTGTTTCGTCTTTCTTGGAGTAGTTTAATTGTATTAGGTTGGAGTTTAGATGTTTTGGCTGTTTTTGTGTTTGAGCATATTTTCTTAACTGATGTTGTTACAGTTACTTTTATTTTAGTGGCTAGTCCGTTTATATCCATTTGTTTCAGTGTCTCTATTGATTTTAGTATTGTGTTTAGCTATTTTTGGTATTCCGTTTGTTTTTGAAACAGGACATCGGTGGTTGGGTATCGTTCTCCTTTAATAGGTTTGCTTCGTTCTACTCTCGTCTGTATTTTAATGTTCGCTCTAACCAATCTATGGTCACTCCCGGTATAGAATTTGTTTAGTACTGTCACGTCGGTGCATATGTTCTTGTTATTGGAGAGTATGTAGTCTATTTCGTTCTTAGTTTTTCTTGTCTGGGCTGATCCATGTCCATTTACGTTGTTTAGATTTTTTAAAGAAAGTGTTGAGACAAAATAAATTTTCGTTGTTTAAGTAGTTGTATAACATCTCACCCCTTTCGTTCCTGTTGTCCAGCCCAAAGCGACCGATATATTGTGTGTCGCCGTCTTCTTTTGTACCAATTTTTGCATTAAAATCTCCTGTGATTATTACGAAGTGTGATTTTTCTTGGTTCCTTGCTGTTGTCAGATCCTCGTAGAATGATTCAGCTTCCTCGTCTATTGAGTTTCATGTCGATGCCAGTAATATCCATGTATTATCTGTAAGCTGTATCTGCTGTTTAAAGCGATGACAAGATATATGACTCTGTTTGATACAGCACAGTACTTCGTTATTTTATAGGGAGTTCGTTTGTTTACTAGGAACGCTACACCGCCTATGTGATGATTTTCTACGGAGTTTTTCTGGTATAGTTGGTGACCAGATTTTAAGATGGTACATGCTTCTCCTGGTAAGCGAGTTTCGCACAGTCCAATTATATCCCATTTGATATTTGAGAGCTCTTGTTCTAGTTCGTCAAGGTGTTCTTGGGTCCTCATAGTTCTTATATTGTAAGTGGCTATACGAAGCAATGGTGGGTAGTTTTTTCTTATTAGATTCAGTCGAATATTTGCCTCCCCCAGAATCCATGAGGCTGACTGATTGCTCAGTGTGAGATTCTGAGTGTATAACTCTACTCACCTGGGGTAATTTCGTATTGATACTCGACATCTTCAACTTGGGAGGTTTTAGCATATTTAAAACGCCACGCTTGCCGAGCGGGTTGGCGAGTGATTCTATACAATCCCTAAAATTAGAGGATTGCCAATTCCGCCGTCCACGCCGTACCGAAGGTATTCTTCTTCCGCCGTGTTTGCCGTTGTGGACTTCATCCGTGACCCTGGACAAGGGACCCTAAGCAGGTACTAGTTTCCCGGGTCAGGAAACCCCTGAAATCTACGGAGGGCAGGGATTGATTCATTTTCCCTGATAGGACTATCCAGAGAAGTTCCTACCCGCTACCTGTAAAGCTACCAAAAAGTGGACAGTTAATTAAAAAGGTTCAACACTGTTTGTGTCACAAATGTCACATTTAGGGGATTATCTCTGATAAAAAGGTACGAATGCGTATATCTTGTATGGCCTAAACGTAGACGAGTAATGATGGTTTGCAGTTTTCGGTTTTGAGTTCTAGGTAGCCATGGATAAACATTGTCTTTAATTTTCCGTAGTGTTGTCTTCGAATAATTACATTCTTGATTCCACTTACACGTAATTAAATTTTTTATAGACGTTTTTATATCACACGCGGGATTTCGACACTCCGTTACATTTGTTCCGATACTTTCCGACACTTTCCTCGTGCACTGGTCTGCAGCTTCGTTTCCATCAATACCAATATGAGATGGGATCCATATGAAGGTAATCTGTCTGGAATTTTCTTCAGCTTGTGTTAGTTCAGATTTTACCATTTTTTCTAGGGGGCTTTTAGGATAAATATGATTTAAGGTTTGTAAAAGACCAAGGGAATCAGTAAGAATAAAGCATTTTGGTACTTTATTATTGTTGATATGTTCAAGAGCTTTGAGTTTTGTATAAAGTTCAGCAGAGGAGATGCTGAAATATTTGGGCAGTCTGAATTAAAATTTATTGTTAGACGTTACATATGCAGCACCAACTCCTGTGTTGCATTTGGATGCATCTGTAAATATCCTGCAGCAATTTTCTCCATGTTTGTTTATGATTGAATTAAGGTTATTTTTAATGACAGCCGGATTTGTAGAATGCTTATTATATACAGTAAGATTATAATTTATTTCGGGGATATTGGTAGACCAAGGTGGAGGATAGTACAAATTTATTTGAAATATATCTAAAAAATGTAGGTTTAAATATGTTAGATAGAATCGAATTTCTCATAGAAAGGTTTGTGTGAATTAGTTCTATTTTGAAGTGTATGTTTGTTATTGAATGTATTATCAAAAATAGGTCTATTTCGATTGGATGCTATAGAAGTTGCATGTGTTAATGTTAAATAAATGCGACAGTGTAGTAAAGATGGTTCTCCAGTTTCACTATATAAACTTTTTTCCCGGTGTTGTTCTAAATGCTCCCAGAGCAATTCTTAATGCGGTATTGTGTATACTATCTAATGGTTTTAGTGTTGTGTCGGATGCAGAAATATACGCAATGGAGCCAAAATCTATTTTAGATCTAATTAATGCTTTATCTAGACTAATTAGTGTATCGCAATCAGAGCCCCAATCCCTGTTAGATAAAGTATATATATATATATATATAAGCGAGGTTCCTACAGCCTCTGCCGTTTCTCGCATTTCGACCGCCATCGTTTTCTGTCCATCCATTCGTCTTCTCTGATGGCTCTATCTCTCATTATGTGCCGTACATTTTCTTTCCAGGCAACTGAAGGCCTTCCCCTTCTTCTTCTTTGTTGTGGTATGTAATTTAAAGCTTTCTTTGGCCATCTATCTTCATTCATTCGTTTCACGTGACCATACCACACTAGTTGTCTCGTTTCAATTCTATCTACACTGGAATATACAGTATTTGTCCTCCTTCTAATATCTTCATTCCTGATGTGATCTTTTTTGGATATACCACACGCTCTCCTTAGAAAATCCATTTCTACTACTTCTATTCTTTTTCTATCCTTCTGCGTTATCTGCCAAACCTCTGCCCCATAAGTCATAATAGGCTCTACCAAGGTTCGATAGATTGTCAATTTCGTTTCTTGTCTAATATCTTTAGACCAAAGTAGAGAGTTTAGAATGTTTACCACTTTTTTTCCCTGCTGTGTTCTGTTTTCGATGTCTCTTTTGGTAGTGCCTTCTTTAGATATTATAGATCCGAGATATTTATATTCATTGCATGTTTTTGTGTTTCTAATTTCTAACTCTGGATCTTCTTCACCATCTCCTATTTTAAGATACTCTGTCTTTGCCATATTCATATTGAGGCCCCATTTTTCATATTCTTTCTTTAGTTTTCTAAACATGTAGTCCATGTCTTCCTCGTCATTCGCTACGACTACCTGATCATCTGCGAAAAATAAAGCTGTTAGACATTCACCACCGCCTATGTCTATTCCCATTCCGGATACTTGTTTTCTCCACTGCTCTAGCGATGATTGAATATATATTTTAAACAGGGTCGGAGACAGACAACATCCTTGTTTAAGCCCCTTGGTTATTGGAAATGATTCAGATATAAAGTTTCCTTCTTTAACGACACTTCTTGCATTTTTGTATATATTTGCGATAGCATCCACATACTCTCTACTGAGACCTACTTTCGTCAATGTATGAAATAGTTTTTTCAAAGGTACCGTATCATATGCCTTCTCTAAATCTACAAACAATAGGTGGGTAGATAGATTCCTTGCCTTCCGTTTTTCGATTACCTGCTGTAGAACGAATATATTATCAATGCACGATCTTCCTGCCCGAAATCCATTTTGTTCCTCTATGTCTTCATATTCTGATTCAATTCGTTTTTTTATTATTCGACCGTACAACCTCCCAACTGAGCTAGTAACAGTTATTCCTCTATAATTAGAGCAATTGCGTTTATCCCCTTTTTTGTATATTGAGCTGATGTATCCAACATTCCAATCATCAGGGATATTTTGTCCTTTTAAGCATTTATTAAATAGTTTAACCATCATCTCGTGTAATATTTTTGGTCCATACTTTACCAACTCAATTGGGATGTCTCCAGGTCCTGCTGCTTTACCGTTTTTCGATCTTTTGAGGGCATCGCTTAACTCTCCGGTTGTTATCTCAATTATTTGTGTATGTTCAGATATTTCTTCCATTTCGATATCTTGGAATTTACGTCTATCCTCTGTCAATAAGACCTCATAATGCTGTTTCCACTGTTTCAGATCTATTAATTTTAAGTTAGATTTTTCCTTTCCTTCCCTCCGGAGAGACTTTATCACCTTCCACGCTTGCCCAACTCTTGTTCCACCATATACCTATCCACCTCTGCACATCTTCGATCCCACATCTCATTTTTACTTTTCACTACTTCTCTTTTTACATCTCGATTTAATTTCGGATATATCTTGTGATCTTCCTCCTTTCTCGTTGACATCCATTTCTGATAAGCAGTTTTCTTCTTGTTTACTAACGTTTGCATATTCTCCGACCACCATTCTTGATTTTTTGTTTCATGTTTGTCTTTATACCCAAAGCTTCACTTGCAGCCTCATGAATGTACTTTTTAAGTTGTTGGTATAATTCTTCCGCTGTTATATTTTCTCGATCCACATTTTGTAATTTTGTGGCCAGTCGTAATTTGTAAAGAAATTTTGTTGAATCTTCTTTTAAGCTTTCTAGGTTATATTTAGGAGATGTTACTTTTTGTCCCTTTTCTATTTTTTGTACCTGAGTGTTATTGTTTTTGCGATAGTTAACTATCACATTGGCCATAAGTAAATGATGGTCGGATCCACATTCTGATCCACGGTATACCCTTACGTCAGTTGTTTTCAGCTGGGAAGTTTGACATTGGATTACAAAGTCGATTATCGAGCGCAGATTCCTAGTAGGTTGTATCCATGTAAATTTGTGGATGTCTCTATGTTGAAAAAATCCATTCATAATTTTGAGAGACATTATTTCACAAAAATCTCTAAGACGCATTCCGTTGTCATTGGTTATTTGTTCTCCATATCTTCCTACGACTCTGCTATTTTCTTCTGTCCCTACTCTGCCGTTTAAATCTCCTAGTATAAAGATTTCACAGTTTTCTTTAACTTCAGAGAGTATTTCAATCATATTGTCGTAGAAATCGTCTTTACTTTCTGGATTTTCATCTTCGTTTGGGGCATATACTCCGACAATTACGATATTGTGCCCATTCTTTTTCATTTCCAGTATTAGTAGTTGTTCATTTACTTCAGTCCACGATTTAATGTTGTTTTTAAGATTTTTTCGAATGGCAATAGAGACTCCCCTCTTAGCTCTGTTATCTTTACTCACTCCGCTGTAGATATGTATATATTCTCCTATCTCTTCATTTCCTTTTGCCTTTTTCTTGGTTTCTGTGAGAACACATATATCTATTTTTCTTTCCGCTAATTCTTTGAATACTTCTGCTTGTTTGGTTCTCAGTCCTTGTACATTCCATGTAGCCAATATCATTTTCCTTTTTCGTTGCATTAGTCGTCTTTGTGTTGATCCATCCTTTGTATTCCGAGGCTTTTGGTCGAAATTTTTAGCACTTATTTCTTTTGACAAGGGACGAGTTGCTAGCCATCGCCTCAACCCTCCTCCTTTATCCGGGCTTGGGACCGGCATCGGCATTTACTGAGCTACTCAATTCACCAGTACTTACCGAAGGCGGAGATAAAGTTCTTAATATATTTAATCTTTTATTGCACGATGCAACAAGTTGATCTATGTGTTTTTCCAGGATAATTTTTTGTCCAACCACATTCCCATGAATTTTATGTCGGTTTTAAACATGAGCTCTGAATTTAAAAGTTTAATATTGGTTTACTAAAAGCGAGTTTCTTAGTGAATACCATTCCCACTGTTTTAAATGCGCAAAATTTAAATCCCGTGTCACAGGACCATTCTTCCAGTTGTTTTAGAAATATGATAAACCTTTGCCCTTGATATAAACCACCAAATCGTCTGCGTAAAGACGAGCTTTCAAAGGTTTTTGTAAACTTTGAATTATATCATTTATGGCGATTAGGAATAATGTCAGGCTAATTACAGAACCTAGAGGGTTCCGTTTTCCTCAATATGTTCTTCGGAATATGAACTCTGAACTTTGACTTGAAATGCTCTTTGTCGTAAAAAGTTTTTAATAAATTCTAGAGAGTTTCCCAGGATATTCCATGAGTACAGCTTTTTTAAAATATTATATCTTCAGCACGTGTTAAATGCTTTCTTTATATCGAAAAATATTGCTATTCAGTGTGGTCGTATAGCTAGTGCTTCCTGGATATCGAAGATTCCTTTCTAAATCTTGTATATTATCTATGCCTGATCGATTTTGTCTAAAACCGTTTTGCTCATTCTTTAGTAGATTTGAACTTTCAAGTGTCCAGATGAGCCTTGTATTGATAATTTTTTCTAGTAATTTTCCCATGGAGCATGCCAAACTTATGGGTCTATAAGATTCAGGGTCTAGACCATGTTACTTATTGTTTGTTAATTTAATCAGTGTAATCCAAGCAGGAAATACAAGTGTCACTGGAAATGCCATAATATCAAAAGGACCTGCGGCTTAATGTTATCTTGATTATTATTTAAGAATATAAACGTATTATTATTAAAAGAAACATTGGCAAATAACAAACTCTAATTACATACATAAAACTTCCACGCCGTTGTATTAATCTTTTACAGCGATAAATATTTTTAGCCATAATAAATATGTTATTAAAATTGACCTTTTAACTTTTCCACTCTAATGACTTTTCATACATGTTTAATAGCTTTATATGAAAACGACTCATCCGTACTTCAGGAGTCTCATCGATAGTCCCGGCATCATAAAATTACCCCGTACTGTATTCTCCGTTCAAAATATCATAAAAATAACTTTATTTTATGTTTTGTGTAATTAACTACATTATACAATGACCTATAACTACAGGGTTTCCCAATAGGGACGTCCTGTTTTTGAAATGTCATAGCGGCCATTTTGAAAATGGCAGAACTGTCACTTGTTGACGTTTGTATTTAGTATACTCTAACAAATTACCATGGCAAGATATACGCTTGAACAACATTTAGAAATTATCCTAAAATTTTATGCTAATAATCGTTCTTGTGTGAATACATATCGTGCTTTACGTGAAAGTTATGGACCAAATTATCGTCCTGATGTGCGTGTAATTTGTCGAATCGTGGAAACGTTTGAACGTGAATTTACTTTGCAGGATACAAAACCACCTACTAAACGCCGAAATGCAAGAATTCAGAACAACATTGCTGCTGTAAGAGCCAGTGTAGCGGAGAATGCAAATGTGTCCGTAAATCGTCGTTCTCAGGAACTTGGACTCACCAGAAAGACAACTTGGCGAATTCTGAGAAAAGATTTAGGCCTACACCCTTACAAGATTGTTCTGACTCAAGAACTGAAGCCACTTGACCATCATAAGCGTTGTTTGTTTGCTGATTGGGCTCTAGACAAACTTGAAAATGTTGGCGATTTTTTCAAAAAAATAATCTTTTTCGATGAAGCTTATGTTTTTCGATGTTTTTCCAACAGGGCGGTGCTAGATGTCACAGTACTGCCTCAAACATTGATTTCTCTTGATACCAGAGATCCCAGGAGAATTCAGTAACTTCGACCAGATGCTTAGCCTCCAAAAGCTGCGATTTACCACCGTTGGATCGTTTTTGGATGGTCTAACGGTGTTAGTTGGATCTAACACCGTTAGACCATGATTCTAACTGATTGATTGTTTGTTGTAAATGTTTTTGAATAGATGTAGAGTTTTTTCCTTTGGCAGATAAAACTAAGTCATTAGCGTGTAATCTTTCTTTAAAAATCGGTGAGCATTGTTGAAGTATGTCGTTTGTGGCTATTAGAAAAAGGGTTGAGCTTATACTGATCATTGTAGTACTCCGTTCTCTTGAACTTTTTTATCTGAGTTAAAGTTGTCTGATTGATGCCTCATTGTTTGTTTCCTGTTTTTTACCAATATTTCTGTTGTAGGTTTTTTTATTCTCGTTAGTCTTCTTCTCGTTTTTCATTGAACAGCTTTTCCATTTCGGAATTAATATTCATTGCTTTTTGACGTTTATTTCATACTTACAATAATATTTTATAGTATTTGTTGATAATTTTCTATTGTTGTTAGAGCCGTATCTAATCGTGTGGTTTTCAGGTAATATTACATACGTTCATTATTCTTCATAATTTTTTCATTTTGTTAGACTGCGTTATAGTTTAATAAAATAATAGCTTTATAAAAAATAATTAAAGATGAAAAGCTACTAAAACTTAAAAAAATTTATGACTGCAGAAAAGAATTGTAATTTTCCCCAAGCCAAAATAAGTAAAGATATCCAAGTAAATTTATTTTTAAAAGAATTCTTTATTGCCCAAATTCATCATGTAACACATGGGCTTTATGATAATATTGATTTTCGTATTTAGTCCGAACGGGTGCTGTAGGAACATATTTTTATTAAGGGTGGTTATATAACAGTCCGTGTTATATCAAGAAATTAAAATTGGTGGCCAAATGTTCAAACACGGGAAGATATACAGAATAATAATATAATATCACGTTTAGAATATTATTATTGTTATAAATTATTTTTAATTTAATCATTACAATTAATCTTTTCTGCTATATTCTATAAAAATCATTTTATTGTATATTTAGTTGCAATTGGCAGCTCAATACAAATAACAATCTTCACAAATATTTAAACAGCAGAGATAAAGTAACTTAAAATAATAAACGTTTCTGTTGAAATGTACTTTATGACGCTTGAATTGTGACTTTCAGTTCTTAACATAAATTTACATCTGTATCATAGATTTTTTCCTTAACCTGCGACTAAACTATGTGGTCCAAAGGATTAAAATTACATGACCGAGGAGGCCAATGAATTCGGAGCTTCTATACCTCTACCAATCCATCGATTCGTAAAATGGTTATTCAACCAATTACAACACCTTCTATCATAGTGTGAATTTTGGAACTTAAACATACATACCTTGTCACGTAAAGGTGGCCTCGTCCGTAAAAAGAATGCATTTTAAAAAATTTGGATGGAGGGCTGTCCTTTCTCGCAATGTTTCATGAAACTCCACTCTAACTGGTAGATCCTCTAGCAAGAGCTCTTAGACTTGTCTGTCATAATAAGAATGTAGCTGCTGTTCTTTATGTATCCGCTAAGTACTTGAAGAAGTCATATTTTTTTTGTATTGCCAAATTCCTTACGCTAACTGTTACATCTTGATTAAATAAATTTAAAATAATATTTCCTTTATTAATTGTTCTTGGTCTACCAGAATTTATTTTATTTGTATTTGTATTTGTATTGTACCATGAAGAGTCTGCCATTTTTTAACAGAGGTAGTTATGCTAAACCTTATCAAAGTCTTGGGGAATGTCAAGTATGTTTCAGTTCCTATTTCATCTTTTTTTGCTGTTTTTATATCTTCCTTTTTTCTGGTCTAGTTAGAGTTTACATATTTCTGGCCTTTGTCACTTAAATTTTGATCCCTTAGCCTGTTGGTGATGTTTTTCGAGTACCGTTGAGAATTTGAATGTTGAGATCACTTGGCAATGATCTGAGTCTATGCTTGCGCGTCTATAACTTCTGCAGTTCATTACGTCTGTTTCATGCCTGAGCATATTAAGATGTAATCAATCTGACTCGTTGTTCTTCTATCAGAAGAGGACCATTTTACCATACCATTCGCGCTGCCACTGACCAATCACTTTTTATTTAAAAAATCTTTTGAGATCTTTACATACACTCACACGCACTAATTCAGATTCCGCACTTGTTGCTGCATCACGAGCACTACTGTCTGCCTCTTCATTGCCGATATTTCCTATATGCGATGGGATCCATATAAATTTAGGGGTTATGTGGTTCTCTTGGGCGATTTGTAGTTAAGTTTTTATTAGTTGCTCCAGGGGCTGTTTAGGATACAGATGCTGTATTGCAAGAAGAGAGCTGAGCGAGTCGGTGAGAATTAGAGGTTTTGAAATTCGTGAGAGGTTGCATGTTTTAGAGCACGGTACAAAGCAAACAATTTAGCGGTAAAAACACTTGAGCTAGACGGTAGTTTAAATTTGAAAGTAGATGTTGGAGTAACAAATGCACAACCAATGCCATCATTAGATTTAGAGGCATCGGTAAAGATATTTGTGCAATTAAGGTAGTCTTGTTCAAGAATCCAGTTTAATTTGTTTTTAATTGTTGTTATTGTATTTTTTGGAGAACTCTATTAGAGAGGTGTTGCAATTTGGGATGCTTATTAACCATGGATATAGACGTGATTGGACATAATTGGAAGAACACAAAATGAAGCAGTGGAGGCTTTCACACGTATCAAAAAATGCCGCAGAAAACATCGGACTTCTGATTAACATCCAGAAAACTAAATATATGCCGGCCATATCAAGAATTCAACAAATAACTTAGAGGTGCAACACGAAACGATGGAAATGGTAGAAGAATTCTGCTACTTATGATCACTGGTAGACTACAAAAATAACACATCCAACGAGATAAAAAAAGAATATGCGTGGCTAACCGCTGTTATTTTGGCCTGGCCTGGGCCCTCAACTAAGAGCGAGAAGTATGTCAATAGCAACAAAGTGCAAACTTTATAAAACAATAATATGCCCAGTGCTCACATACGGATCAGAAACATGGGCAATGACGACCCGAGGTGAAGAGTTACTATAAGTCTTTAAAAGAAAAGTACTGAGGACCATATATGGCGGAGTAAACGAACAGGGTCTGTGGAGAAGGCGATATAACTTTGAACTCTATAGACTTTTTGGTGATGCAGATATTGTGAAGACCATCAAAATACACCGCCCAAGGTGGGTGCGCCACGTTATACGAATGGATGAGAGTGATCCCACTGAAATAACTATGCTAAACAGGCCGGTCGGAAGAAGAAGAAGGGGGCAACCTAACTCAGATATCTGGACGATGTACAGGAATATCTGAGGGAGATTGGATTGAGTGGCTGGAGAAGCCAGACACTCGATAGGGAAGGATGGAAGAATGTTTTGAAGCAGGCCAAGGCTCACAAAGGGCTGTAGCGCCAACTGATGATGATGATTAACCATGGAGCCGGATGTTCGATGTTACAGTAAAATACATTTGGGATTGTTGTATCAAAATTATTCACAATTGATCTTACTCGCATGTAGTAAGGTTTTCCAGTACGAGGTTTATTAAAGAGAAAGTCAAGATTATTTTTAGAAAAAGTATTTTCGAAGAGTGGATGATCCTTATTAGCAGCTACAGAAGAAGCGTGTGAACGTGTTAAAAGTGGTCGCCTATACTGCAGTGATGGTTCTCCAGTTTCAGAATATAAGCTTTCTATGGGTGAAGTGTGAAAAGATACGAGAACCATCCGAAGTGCGGCATTGTGAATTGTATCTAACGGTTTTAGGGTACTCTTGGTTGCGGAGGCATAAACAATTGAACCGTAGTCGAGTTTGGATCTAATTAATGATTTATAATATTTTTCCTTTGTTCTACGATAAAATAAACAGATATTCTTCGTCATTAAGGCGTGGAATTCTGGTTTAGTTCCTTCAGGCTTGCTCATTTGCATTTTGTATTATATTGTACTTGAAGTTTTTCGGGGTAGCAATATTATTTTTTTAATTCTAATATTAATAAAACTAAATATCATTATTTAATTCTTGTACCAAAATGAGACTAAAAAGTATCAATATTTATAATGATTTGCTTTTAAAAGTACTATAAAGACTGTTTAGTATATAAAGTTTATATTTTAATTCATTTTTTTTTATTAACATTTATTAACGAAAAAATATACTTCTTCGAATATATATACTCATATTTCCGAAAGAGATTATGGAAATTTATCCAGAAATTGTTTAAAAAAACTATCCAAGAGTGGTATTTAAAAAAGAGAACGTACTAGTAGCCAAAGAGTTCATTAACTAATATAGATTCAAGTAGAAGGTAAGTGTTTGATTTGTACTCCACCTAGTTCAGCTCACAAAGCACTGATATATCCAAATTTCTTGCACCGCTTGACTAATTATAAGTCTATTTATTCAGAAATCCGACAAAAGTTCTCTATATAGAACAGTTCAAACTCTCAACTCCATTTACTTTTCGAAGTGAATTATTTTTAGTTTGATTACTGTCGTAGTCGACGGTGGATAAGAAAGTTAATCCTATAAAATACCTAACCTAACCCAACAACTAATTATTAATAGGTGAAAAGGAAAAGTTTTGTAATATTTGATGGATTCTATTTGCTTTTAATTGCTTTTTAAACTTGATATTGTTCTATGGATGAGTAATTAATAGTTCCAAATTACGGTAAACTAGAATAACAAAAATAAGAGTACCACTTCCGAAATATAACCGATAAATGCGTAAACGCTTTATATTGTGACAACTATACAAATATGTACTAGCTCACCGTTCGAACTTCGTAAAGCCTTTGAAATAATAAAAGTTATGTTAAATTATTATTGGTTAAATTATTATTGGTTGTGGTGACAATTAAACAGTTCAATTTAGCTTTAGTGCAATATGTAATAATTAGTATATATAACCTATACCTTATAAATATATATTCCAGCTCTAATAACGCAATCACTGCTACTTTACTAAATGATATGGTAGAAGGTATACCCTTAAATAATCTAATCATTATGGGGTAATTGAACTCACACCAAATTGTTTGGGATAAAGGGGTATGCAATAAAGGTGGTAAAATAATTTTTGATTTTTCCCATGATAATGACCTTACAGTGTTAAATGATGGCTCAGCAACATTATTTCAAGACTCTAATAAAAATATCAGTTTCAATAGATCTGGCAATTGTGAGCCAGTGTGTCTTTGTCTTCTGAGTGGGGCGTTATCCAAGACTGCGGTAACAGTAACCATTTTATTACCTTCTTCTTCTTCTTCAGCCTTCATTTATCCAATGTTGGACATAGGCCTCCTCCAATTACTTCCACACTTCCCTATCTTTTGCAATTCTCATCCACTTGCTTTCCACCTACAGCAGTTATATCGTCTATCCATCTCTTTTTAGGCCTTGCCACGCTTCTTTTTGTTTCTCGAGGTCTTCAGAATGTCACTTTTATGAGACCATCTGTTGGTGTCTTGTCTTGCTACATGTGCTCCCCATTGCCATCTCAATGTCGCTTTTTTTCCATGATGTCGGTTACTTTAGTTCTTCGACGTATTCGATGTTAGGAATTTTGTCTCTGAGGCTTATATTTAACATGGCCCTCTCCATGGCCCGTTGAGTTACTCTTAATTGTTCTGCCATTTTTCTTGTTATTGCCATAGTTTCTAATCCATAAGTTGCAACTGGTAGTATACAAGTGTCATAGGTTTTTCGTTTTAAGTGAATTGGGATTTTTCTCTTTTAAAATGGAAGCTCAAACTTACCAAAAGCAGCCCATGATAATTGTGCCCTTCTTTTAATTTCTAGGGTTTGATTTTCCTTTTCGTTTTTAATTGCATGTCCTAGATATATCTATTGTTCTACCCTTTTATATTGATGTTATCTATCGTGATGTTTTCTAGGCTGTTGCTTAATATCTTTGTTTTGTCGAGATTCATTTTTAATCTTATTTGATTCGATTTGCCATTTAAATCTTGTAGCATTGATTTTAGTTCATGGATATCTGTGCTTATTAGTACTATGTCGTCTGCAAAACGCAAATGGTTAAGATATTCTCCATCAATTTTTAATCCATTTTCGGCCCAATTTAGTTGTTTGAAAACATTTTCTAATGCCAAAGTAAATAACTTGGATGAGATGGTGTCGCCCTGTCTCACACCTTTGCCAAGGTCTATTTTCATAGTTTCCAGATCATCATCTTATTTTACGTGAAAAGTAGCATCATCGTATATATTCTTAAGGAAGGCAGCATATCTTGAATCTACTCTGGCCTCGTCCAATGCTGTTAAGAAAGCCCATTTCTCGATACTGTCGAATGCTTTGTGATAATCGACACAAATGCCAGATGTAGTGGTATGTTGTACTCTATTGTTTTTTTTTAATAATGGTCCGAATTGTTTGCAAGTGATCGATAGTGCTAAAACCCTTACGAAAGCCTGCTTGCCCCATGGTTGGTATGCATCTAGTTTAGCTGTCAATCTATTTGTTATTATTCGGGTTAGTAGTTTGTAAAGGTGTGACAATAAGCTTATTGGTCGGTAGTTTTCTATATTTGCGGCGTCCCCTTTTTTATGGAGTAGAATGACGTCCACATTTTTCCATGTCTTCGGTATTTGTCATAGTAACAGTCGAATCCATCAATTGTTCCAACAAAACTTAAAATTTTAAAATTTTTCTTAATTAACAAGTTCTATACCACAAAGAGTCTGGCTACTTGGCTAAGCTTAAGCCAGTGTCGTTATCGCCATTTTTAAATAATCTCAGTGTATCTCGTTAATTTAAAAACTATAGGGATGCTTTAATTGAGAAATCGTTATATTAATGATTTAAGAAGTCATAACATCCTAACTCCTTTTTTCAATCTCCTGTAGTTTTCGGTATATCCTGCAAAAAATACCAATTTGGTATACCCTGCACACATTTCTTTTATATTCCTACAAATATTTTAACTAATTTAAAACAGATAAGATTCCACCCTGTTTTCATTGTAGCCAAGTTTTTAGCTGCGTAACATTAAGAGGCTTTTATTAATTAACCTCAAATGCAAACCAAAATTTAGTTAATTACTTCTATATTAAAACACGAACACTTGGAAAATCTCAAGAAATAATTAACGAGAAAGTACGATAGTGGAAATAATCTCATAATTAACTACGGCCACGACTGATATTTACTAATTACGGATCAACTAAGTTAAATAACATTTCTACATTTCATTTCATTCCATTTTCATATTTCTACCTCGTCGCTGGGTTTTATTAATTTATTCTAATAAATTGAAATATCTGTTGTAATCATATTTCATAACATGACAATAAAAATGTTTCTCAAAAGCTGTATTTATTTTAAAAATATTTATAGAATACTAGAAAATAACCATAAAAAATATGAAAATATATTTATTGTGTTGTTAATTGTATTATACGAAGTGGACTTCAAAATACAATTTATTTTAACTGTACAAATTTCCATATTCAACCAACTACAGCTTGCTTCAAGTACATTCACACTTACTTTACTTTATCGTGTCCGGACATGTCATTCATAAAATTTCGGCCCAGTATCGGGCTACGTCGGTTCCATCTTTGTTGGCGAGCCACAAATCTTCAAGGGTACATCGATGAGGACAGTTTCTGCATGTAAGAAGATGTTCCATATTCTGTGTTTCTCCACAGTCACAGTTCACATCATCTTGGTTTATTTTTCCCATTTTGCCATGTTTGATTTTACTGTAGGACCACACCGTTCTTATCCTATTCAAGGTTTTCCACGTTTTAAAGTCTAGGGTCTGGCGGTCCATTGAACCTGGGGAAGTGGAAAATACTCAGGCGGTTCATCCTTCACTGTTCCAAGGAAACTTTTTCTAGATTTTAGTCGCTTTCGCGGTGTTCGAGCTTTGTATAGGGCATGCCGATCGTCCGCGATCTGTTTAATTTTCTCTATGTGTTCTGCAGCGCCTCTGCGTGTGGAGGGTTCTGCAATCCCGCTGCTCTATATAGATTTGAAAGTGGCGTTGGTTTCATGCACCCCGTTACTATCCTGCATGTCTCATTTAGCGCAGTATCACTTGTTTGGTGTGGGCAGATCTGCTCCAAACGGGGCATGCATATTCAGCAGTTGAGAAACACAGTGCCTGTGCCGTTGTTCTTAAAACGCCAGGACGTGCGCCCCATTTACTTCCCGTTAGCTTTCTGAGTATGCTGTTCCTAGTTGTTACTTTCCCTCTTGTTTTTATGCAATGTTGTTTGTAGGTGAGGGACGGTCCAGAGTTACTCCAAGATAATATATAGGTTGGTTTATGTGTTCTAATGTATTACCATTCCACACAATTTGGAGTTTTCGCTTGGCTTCCTTTGTGCGAAGGTGGAAAGCGCAGACTTGGGTTTTAGAGGGATTGGGTCTCAGAGAATTCTGCAGGTAGTACGCTGTCATTGTTTTTAAGGCAGTTTCAAGTTTCTCCTCCACTTCTTCAAAACTATTTCCTTGAGCACATATTGCAAGATCGTCAGCATAGAGGAAGTGCTTGGTTTCGGTCGGAGTAGGTTGGTCGTTTGTGTATATATTGAAGAGCATTGGTGCTAAAACACTTCCTTGTGGGAGGCCGTTTTTTTGAAATCTCCACCTACTTACTTTACCCTCAGCATAACGAAAAAAACGTCTATTTTGCAGTAAGGAATATACGACCTTTCCCAGATGGTGGTCATTGAGAGTATCGTATAATTTGCGGAGCAATGTTTTGTGCCTTACTGTGTCATAGGCTGCTGTCAGATCTACAAAAGCAGCCCCTGTTATAAGTTTTTCTTCAAAGCCCTATTCTATGTGTGCTGTTAATGCGAGGACTTGACCGGTGCATTCACAAATCTACCGGGTGTGCCAAAAGAAGCAGGACGGCCAAATATTTCGCGAAATTTATATCGAATAAAGAAACTTAAAAACACGGGTTTAACCTTTTTTAAAACCTATTGAATGTACACCAAATACGACCCTAACCCCATCCTTGGGGGTTCGGGAAGCAAATTTGAAATCCTAAATAAAAAATCTCTATTTTTTTATTGCAGATTTGGAATCTTTATACAAAAATTATTAACTTTTATTTGAAACATTTTTTCGAAGTGTTGGGAGATGGCGTCATAATCAGAAAAAACGATTTATCCAGATACATTAGGAAAATTAGGAAAAGTGTCTGATATTTTGAGAACTACACAAAAAATCTGTTCTAAATATTTTTCAAAAATCTATCGAAGGGAACAACTTTGAAATCTTAAATACGAATCCACATTTTTGTTAAAAATCGTTAAAAACTGCGTTTAGTTTTATAAAACTGACTAACACTGATATTTTTGCTCATCTTCTTCTTTGAGTGCCTCTCCTATCGGAGAATGGATATCATTAGGGCGATTCTAATTTTATTTGCTGCTGTTTTAAATAATTCTTTAGTGGTACAGCCAAATCACTTTCTTAAATTTCTCATCCAGGACATTCTTCTACAGCCTGGATTGCTGCGTCCTTGGATTTTTCCTTGCATTATATTTTGTAAGAATGTGTACTTTTGTCCTCTCATTAGGTGGCCTAAGTTTTTTCTTTTTTATATTCAGTATAATTTCGGGTTCGGTATTTATTCTGCGTATTACCTCTTCATGTGTAATTTTATCCATCCAACTAATTTTTAATATACGGCGGTACCAGCACGTCTCAAAGCTTTCAAGATTTTTAACATTCCTCTGTTTAAGAGTCCATGCCTCAACATCGTAAAGCAAAATAATGAATACAGAGCATTTTTAACATTCTAGTTCGTAGATGAATACTAATATTACTATTACAAAATAATTTTTTCATTTATATAAAAGTAGACCTGGCAATTTCAATACGTCTTTTTATCTCCGATGAGGTTCCCAAGTATTTGCATTCGCTTACTTTTTCGAGCTGGGTACCGTTTATTGCTATACTAGTGTCATGTATTGGATTCTTACTGAAGGTCATATTTTTGGTTTTTTTGACGTTCATCCTTATGTCGTAGTTATTACATATCTCATTCATACTTTCAATAGATGTTGTAGATCTTCCGCTGTTCTTGCCATTATACAGTATCGTCAGCATATCGAATGTTACTGATAACGTCTTCATTGACTATTATATTATATGAGAGAGCTTCTTGGCATATTTGTTCGCTGTAGATATTAAACAAAAGCGGTGACATTATACACCTCCGTCGTACTCCTCTACGTATTTCTATTTCGTCCGATGTTTAGTCTTCTATTTTTATATTAGCTCGCTAATTCCAATACAGATTTACTATTATTTGTATGTCTCTGGTGTCGATGTTCTTACCCTCCAGGATTTTTTTTAAGTTGATTGTGGCGTACTTTGTCAAAGGCCTTTTCAAAGTCTATCAGGCGTGTACCTCTTGGTTAATATTTAGACATCTCTGTGTTAGGACGTTTAAGGTTAAAGAGAGCTTCTCTTGATCTATCTTGATTCTTGATCTATCTTGATTATCTAACTTTTGATGGATTCGGTTGTGGATAACTCTAAGAAATATTTTTAGCAGATGACTCATCAGAAAATTGTTCAAAGATCTGAATATTTCATTGCCTTAGTTTTCGTCGGTATGGTGACAAACGTAGACAGCAACCATTCTTGAGGTATTATAAAGTGTATAATACAGTACTGTGTATTATATTGAATAAATGTAATATTATGGTTACGGATTTATCATTCAAAAGCTTCAACTGTTCTGTACATGTCTGAAACATATCGATTTTATTGAAATTACTTAAAACTAATATTTTAAATATACTAATTTACATAACTGTCCGGTTCCGAGGCAAAGTTGCAGTTTTCATAACTAGTTTCTTTTTCCGAATGTGGGTAGTTAACCCTCCGCTCAACCCTTCTCTTTTATGCGGGCTTGGAACCGGCTACAGTAAGGTGATTTTCAAACTACTCAATCCACTTGTTCCTTACCCTATAGCAGGTAGAGTGGCAAGTATGGAATGCCATGGCGGAGTTCTCAATACCAAAGAAACTCATTCGGATGACCAAAATCTATATGGAGGGTGGAATATCTAAAGTACGTGTAAATAATAAACTGTCTGACAGCTTTGAAATCAACAGTGGACTTAAACAGGGTGATGAGTTATCTCCACCACTTATAACCTTGTATATATGCAGATGACATAGATCTTGTTGGAGAATCCATCCTATCCACGTAAGACATTTCAACAAAGTGGAAGGAGCAACAAGTGAAGTAGGGGTAAAGATTAATGAAGAGAAGACGAAATATATGTGTATAAATAGAACGACACGAAGAGACAGAATAGGACAAAATGTGACGGTCAACACGTTGAATTTCGAAAGAGTATAACGTTTTAAGTATCTGGGGGGCCGTAGTTACAGCTGACATCGATGTTACTGAAGAAATAAAAGACAGAATCCAATCTGCAAACCGCTGTCTATTTGCACTGGATAATCTCATCAAATCAAAAAATCTCACAAGAAGTTCAAAGATCAAAATCTATAAATCCATCGTCAGACCTGTAATAACATACGGATGCAAAACGTGGACCATGACCAAAGCAAACGAAGAAAAGCTCAGACGCTTTGAACGAAAAAATACTTTCGGACCTCACCATAACATCACTACAAACCAGTATAAGATCAGAACCAATATCGAATTAAAAGCACTCTACGACAACGCCGATATTGTCCAAGAAATTAAATCACAGCGACTAAGATGGGCAGGCCACGTGCACAGACTACATAAAGAAAGACTTGTAAAACTGGTATGGAGGAGATTCCCATAGGCAAAAGACCACTCGAACGTCCTAGAATGCGATGAAGAGATAACATCCAAGCAAATCTCCGGAAAATGAACATTCTATTTGACCCTAGGTTGATGGAAGACCGAACAAATTGGAAAAAAGTTGTACAGTCAACCAAGACCCACCCAGGGTTGTAGCGCTACCTGATGATGATGAATTTACATAACTAAGGAAGTTCCAATTCACAATATTTCTAAAATTTAAAAAGTCATTGCAATTAAAATACATTCTATACATTTAAATAATAGGTACCTAATTTATCTAAGATCTGACAAAATGCTATTTTCTCGGTGTATATTAAACACATAGCTTTAAAAGTTTTGATTTTATTATGAGTTTGGATAAAACTCAATTAGATCTACATTATCCACGGGAAAATTTAGAGTGAGGCTATTTGAAAAATTAAATAATTATGAAGTGTTTTATGTGAAAGTAGAAATCCGGGACAAGTTCAATGGTAAAGCCATTAGTGTTTTGGTTTTTATTACTTAATGCATTTTCATTAAAAGATAAATTATGACATATTCACAGACAAAATAAATAAATAGAGAAATAAAAGTTCATCAAAATCCATTATATTCAAAATTCAATCCCATATTTAAATGTTTAATATAGAATTATAATAGTAATAAAACTAATGACCTTAACCTGTTAATACGCAGCAGGACAACTAGTTGCACGATAGCATGGTAAGTGAAATGGCACGTGCCATATAAGAGTTTAATTTGACAAACCCACTTAGCAGACCACCGCTACCAAAAATAAACTCCTGTAAAAAACTAGGAGCGCTGTTACAAATTGTTAACATTGAAGTCCTACCCAACATACATGGAAGCCCATACATTAGAATATTTGCATATGCATATACTGTGCAGCAACAGCAATTGCTAATGTTATTGGCATTAATATCAGAACACTATGGGGCACTAATATCGGAAGAAGTGAAAACAGAATTGCATCCTGGGAAAAACGACTGCTGAGAAAAATTGAATTATTGTGTAGGTATATTGGACAAATTACGGAATACATTCGAGGAGTAAGAACTCGAAAAGTAGTTAAAAGAGCTGAAGAAATAATTCTGAAAACTCCAAGACACTCAGAACATGATAAAGAAAACAACACAGCTCAACACTGCCTGCACACATTAAAACAAAAACTCTCCATTTATTGAAGTCGTCCAAAGAGATACAAAGTTAGTAATAAACGGAAATGTGAGAATATACTTTTTGAGCTTATAGAGAAGGCTTTCTATTGGAAACTCGTTTTCATAAGTACTTGTTTTTCCACCATAAGGTAAAAATTTAAATAAATAGCCATTTGAACAACATAGACACCATACACAACCTGCTCGACAATTACGGATAAGTGACATACTAAGTGACCATGTAGAATCTTATGTGTACCTTGGCACCAACGTAAATGCAAAATGGGAACAGACCATAGAAATTAAGGCAAGAATAAAACGAGCTAGAGCAGCATTTAGCAATATGAAAAAGCTCCTCATAAGCAAGGATTTGTCTCTTCCCCTAAAACTACATAATATAGTTAAATGCTACATTTTCCGATCTTGCTATATGGCGTGGAGGACCTGGACGCTGACAGAGACGCTAACGAGAAAACTAGACGCATTCGAAATGTAGGTGTACCGACGCATTCTTCGTATATCGTGGACCAAACAAGTCACCAACATAGAGGTACTCCAAAGAATCGGAAAGGAGAAAGAAATCGTGAATACAAATTTAAACAAAGATAGCTTGAATATCTAGGCCACATATTGAGACACGATAAGTACCGTCTGCTACAATTGATTGTCCAGGAAAAATAGACAGTAAGAGAAAGCAATGCAGCAGAAGACACTCGTGGCTCCAAAATCTGTGGAAGTGGTTCGGCTCACATCGGTCGAACTATTCAGAAGCGCCGCAAACAAGATCAAAATTGCCATGTTAATAGCCAACATTCGTAACGGACAGGGCACTTGAAGAAGAAGAAGACACCATAGTTTCAACCCAAAACCTAAGTGGTTTTCCTTTTATCTACATCTTACAACTATGTCTTCCTAAATATAAAATATGGCACCATTTCCTCATTATATGGATAGTGTTTGAGAAAATACTTCAAACTGCATGTTCTTTTCATTTATCCAATCAAATTAGAATTATTGTACAAACAAAAATACAAAATCTAAATTTTGTATCTAAATCCGTTAGTCTGTCGACTTAGCGACGCCTATTACAGGAAATCCCACCGTCCCATAAACGCAACATTATTGAAATCGATAAGGTATGCAAAAAACAAAAACGATTTTTGAAATACGACACACTATCTTTTCTACTGATAGATATATCAAAATAAATTGATAATTTCAGAAATACAATTTTATGTTTAGTACGGAACTTACATCAACAAAAATATGAAAAAAGAATTTTCGATTTTTTCAATATTCACTAAATTAAAAAAATATATACCTTTTTAATTATTTCAAAATATTTTATTAGATTCGTATTTTATGTCCTGTTTTAAATAAAATGTTACAATAAAAATTATATTTGAGTAATGATTCAATTTAAAAAAAAAATACAATTAAAAATGTTGCGTTTACGCAACGTTGGGAACTAATGGGTTAAGTTCTCCTTGGTTTTGTTTAGCAATGAACCCACTATCTCAGCTAATGATCTTTATTGACTCAGGTTTTGGCATCAAAATGGCTTCCAACCGAAACCACTTAGATCAGATGCTAAAAACTGTAGAAAGTTTCTCAAATGATAACAGTATGCATTTTAGTTTAGACAAGTGCCGTATACTAAATATAGTTAGGGAAAAGGTTTAGTCCAGAAGTTTCGATATGCAAGATGGCCAAAACATCTCTAATATGTACAAATATCTCGAAATAAAGCAAGCGCAAAAAAATTGCCTATAAACAAATGAAAACTAAACTAACTTCTGAGTTCGTACGAAGAGTAAGACAACTAAGTCGTCATATCTTAATAGTAAAAATTTATTAAAGGCATTAAATACGTACGCCTGTTCCGCGCTGACCTACTTATTTGGTATTATAAAGTGGTCAAAAATGGATATAGAAGATCTTCAGCGAAAAGTGGGAACACTTTATACAAAGGCGCAAAAACACTATCCACGCAGTGCAGACGAGAAAACATTACCGCGGTATCAAGGGGGAAGAGGACTTATGGACATAGATGAGCAACTGGATAAACAGGTGGCTGCAGGAACTTATTTTCAGGTGCTAAGACATTTACTTTATATCGAGCAATTTGCGCAGTATATAATACCACGTAATAAATTTAGCAAACAAGGAATGCACATAAACCACTTGAATAAGCAGAAAATAATGCGCACCTGGATAAGTAAACCTCTGCATTGGCGAAATCTCAATGAAATCAGCCAATAATATGTCGACAATACAGAGTTAAACTATTGGTTAACATCAGGAAAGATGTTTTCCAAGACTGAGGGTTTCCTACTTGCAATTCAGGATCAGGCTATTTCAACTAAAAATTACCTGATCTATCAGACAATCTAAAAATAGTATTTTTCACGTTATTTTTGAACGATACAGAGAGAATCGGCTTGTTATTACTATTTTTTTTTAGTTGTTTTTTGGCATGTTTTAGTGGACTTCCTTATGGAACCAAAATTTTTGTCGGACAAGATTTTTTTCAGATATTTCACGAAGTCGACCTCTAATTATCCTTTAAGGGATAATTTGACAATAATAATAAAACGGAATTCACTGAGAAAGGACAATATCGGTTGAACATTGTAACACTCTGTATTTTAGCATATATGTTTATGCATACATAAACTCATACACATGTTCATAGATTCTAGTTCAAAACTTTCCACCCTTTATTAAAGTCACGGTTATTTACTACCAAATTTTGATGAAGCGAAACTTACTTAATATGCAAATATGTCCCACCGCATTGTAATTAGCTCTACTAGTCGTTATTTGTCAAGTTTTGTGGTTGATGTTGATCTAATTGAATTTTCAACTAATAGTTTATGCAAAATTTCTATTTTTCAAATTATGAAATATGAAATGAAACGATCCTTCCATAAGAAAAAAATTAATAATTTACAACGACCATTTTAATCGTTTGGTAGTGAATGTGTATTACGATAAACCTTGGATTAATATAGTATAATTCAGTGTTCTGAATGACACTCAATACAAAATACTCAAATCCTTTTAAATAACGATATCTCTTATTGAAAGAGATATCTTATGCTTTGTACATTGAGACATATTAATTAAAGTTCAGACCTAAACCTACTTTTGTTTGATTTCTTTTTTTTTGCACAGGCATTTGCCATTCAACCAGTCTAAATTTTCTTCCCAAAGGAAAGAAAAGAAAATAATTATCAAATATATTTTATTATTGGTTATTTTGTTATCCATATAACAAACATGGTTACTCGCTTCTCGTCTAGGGACCCATCAGACATTAAATAAAAACACAAACTAGACCGGGTTAGGGATAGTAGGTTTAATACAAATGGGATAAAACAAAGGTTACTATTTTTTTTAACTGGACTTACAAATTAAGGATACTTTTTGAAATAAATTCTATTAAGTAGTTATATACAATTTTTTTTATTTAATGACAAAAGGTAACAAATGTTATAGGGTGGAAGGATATTGTGTTTGATTAAATTTTTTATTAAGTCGTCAGTTTGTTGTATATATTTTGTACATTCAAAGAAAATGTGGTTTAAATCTGCTTCTTTTTGACAAACTTCGCATGAATTGGAATTTACAATTTTAAGTTTTGCCAGATGAGCTGGATAACATGCATGTACTGATTTCATTTTGATAATCGATGTGACGTATCTACGTGGAACAGAGTAATTTTTTAAACCAAAATTCACTCAGGATTGAGGGTTGTATGAGTGCATATTGTGATTTTGGAGTGTTGACTATATTCATAATATTCTTGTTTCCACTGACTGTTTACAATATTCTTGATTGTTACAAATACATCTGGTATGCAGGGCTTATAATCTGTTTTCGCACCAGAATCAATGGCTTTCTTAGCTAATATATCTACATACTCATTATGCTCAAGTCCTATGTGAGCTTTAATCACAAAAATCTAATGCTCTTTGTTCCTGATGAAATTCAGAAATGATTTGTTTGATTAGAAGGATGTAAATATTTGTGCTTTTGCTAGGAAAAGATATCGTCTCAATGGCTATAAGAACCGATAAAGAATCAGATGCAATTATTGCGGAGTTGTCATTGGAATTCTTAAAATACTTTAATGCTTCATAAATTGCTATGACTTCAGCGGTTAAAAATTGAAAAATTATTAACCAGAGTAAACATGTTTTCAATACTTTTTGAAGGAATGTAAAAAGCGCATCCAGTACCAAGAGAAGACTTTGATGCGTCTGTATAAAATAACTGTTAATGCTGGCCAGTTTTCTAATAAATTCCTTAAAATATTATAGCTGACTGCACTATTTACATAGTACCTTGGTTTAATTACCGTAATAGTTTGCAAAAAGCGTAAATTCTTCAAAGTTTAAATTATCATATGTGTATGAGTTGGTGTAATCGCCATTTGAGAGATTTCTAAAAGCGTCACAAAGTGGAGGAGAATTTTTGTGGATCCAATATTTATTTGTTAAATCTGCATCATTAAGTTTGCTAATACTGCAGTAAAGAGAGAGGTTTCTATGACGAGTATTAATCAGAAATTTTTGACTAAGATATTCTCTTCTATATTTGAGTAGAAATTGTAGTGCTTGAAATTTAACGAATTGGTTGGGGTTGATTTCATAGTACCTAGGCAAATACGTAATATTGTATTTTGAAACACGTCTATTTTCCCCAAGATATACTTAGCTGCTGAACCATACAAAACACATCCATAATCTATTATTGATCTTATGTACGATCGATAAAAAAGCAACGCAATTTCTACATCGGCTCCCCACCAAGTTTTAGAAATTGCTTTAAGGAAATTGAATCTCTTATTACATCTATTTAACATAAAGTCAATGTGTAACTTCAAAGTTAATTTACGGTCAAGAATCATCCCTAAGTATTTAATTGAAGAACAGAAATTATTATTCATGACTGTTCACTGTTAACTTGTCTATTTTTGGGAGATTTATGCCTCATGAAAATACATATTATACTAGATTTACTTGGTGCTATTTCGAATCCATTTTCTTTAAACCAGCTATTGGAGTAGTCGTCCATTTTTCCCAAAATTTGTATGCACTTATCCTGTGTACTTTTGCACTGTTTGGAAACATGTCCAAATTTGAGACACCTGAAACATTGTACAACTCTACCAACAAATTGCTCAATGGGTAAATAAACTCGATTAAAGGCTACAAAACTGGGAAGAATATTTCCCTCAAAAGTAATAACTACAGTTTTCTTATCTACATACTCTGTTGTTGATTGTTTTTGAATCTTCTTACTCTTTGTTCTATATATACTCAAAACTTTAGACGTACATTCAATAGTCTCCATTAAATAATTAACATCGTACCGAGTATCTACGTCTCTAACTAACCCTTTCACTTCCAACAAGTGATTTGGTATATATGCTCTTAAATTATGTTCTTTCAATGACTTATTATTAACTAATTCATTAGCATCTAAACGAGAATTTACTAGAATCTTTATTCGATTCCAACCAATATTTTTAATTTCTTTTATATTACTAAGTTTTAAAAATTTTAAACAGTCTATGTCCTACAGTCACGGGGTGCAGCCTACCCAAGTTTTCTTCACCGGTTTTTTCAAGATATACCCAAATATTATTTAAATTGTACTTATCTGATAGCAAATATCGTGGGCTGCAAACCATCTTTTTTCTGAGTTGTTTCACCATCAATCACCAATGCACTATTCTCACTAATCGCATCCATTTCTATTTCTTTCGTCGAAGAGGACGTCTTTAGATTTTTATCAATCCCCAACGGGGATTGCATTTATTTGAAAACACACAATGTAGGTATATATAAAAATAACCACAACAAAAGTAAAAAACTAGAATCTAACTAGCAAGCTGTTGAACCGAAAATGATTAGTATGAACGTCCTTATTGTTTGAAGGTAAAATCGAGACTGCTGACTTGTTTGATCTACCTTACGTTTTGTGATACATTTTTCATGCATTTTATTTGATCTAGCCTTATTCTATTTATTCTTCTACTGGTTGAAAGGTTCGAAGGTTCTCGGCACGAGCCTAATGATAATCTCCCTACAGGCCTCTTGGTATCAACCCTCTCGAGACAACCGGTTTTAAAGCCGCATTCCAACGGCGACAGAACTAATCCCAGTCAGGGAATACTATAATACGAAAAATTACTTAACATGTATTACACTGTTTTCTATTTTATATGTTCTTTTTTCTTGAACATGGCTAGTTTACGTAATTCACATATCACATAAAGACTACGAAAGTAATTTTTTTATTGAACATTTACAGAATACGAAGATCCATGACCGAGTAAAGCACATCATAAAATATTTTAATCATACATTTATTACTGACAATTAAGGAGGATTACTATTACAGTTAAGTAATAAGAAAAGTAGAATGTTTAGCAGGAGTATTTTTTTGGAAGCCGTCTGTTATAAATTGGTTGTATCATTTGTCAAATATAGGAAAAGATTTCAGAATCTTAGCCGTCGGCGCAGAGAACAGAGAGAGCGCGCATTCGGAGAGTAAAAGAGGGAAGACGTAAACGCTTGGTTTGGTGATAAGGTACAGTCTTCCTCAAAAATTATTTAAAAAATTTATTTTAACATCTCGAGTCGGTAGGTAGGTATCATTAGGAAAGTATTAATTATTTATTATTATTAATAATGAATTTAATGGGTTTTTAAATGACAAAATTTAAATACTACGAAACATTAGTTCATTAGCAATAAATATTTTGTTGAATTTGGCGTAATCCATTAATGTTATTTTGATCATAATCAAGTTATACAGGAAGGTAGGTATTATTTAAGAAATACGTCAAGCATATTGCACAGTTATCTATTTTTTATGGAACATATTTTCAATAATATTATTGAGTATAAAAATAATATGTAATGGAAATGAAGGACATACATTCATTAAAACAAAATAATAATAAAAGATATCCGTTTTGTTTTCTCCCGACAATACCCTCGTGTATTTTATCTATACTGGGACGTGACATAGAGTACAATAAAGGGTTACTCAACGATTTATTTTTCATTCATAATAACATCCGCTATGAATAGGGGCTTAATTTTTCACGCAAATTATTTTTCGCGATGAACAACTTTTAAGTGCTTTGTGAATACACCCTTAATTTTTCATACAAATTGTTGATTACATCCTTATTGAAATTTTAGGTTTGTGGTGATAGCCCTGGTAGAAAATCACACGCAGACGTTTTGTATCGGATTCGTCCAATTAAATTCGTTTTTCATCATCAATCAATCGTTGTCACCTACCTAAGCCACTAATGAATTTATTTATTAAAAGACTACAGTCTATTATAGGATGGAGAACAAACATTGATACCAAATCACAAGTTTTCAATATTTAAGTATAATTTTTAGGTGGCCTTTGATGATGAAGTACCTTTTAAAAATTTTCTGATGCAGATCTGGGCATCTGATCGAGAAGTATCGATTTTTTCATTACCTTATAGTTTTTCACCAAGACCAAGCTGGTTTGTAGGGGGTCTTTGGAATACCATCAGCAGGAGACAGAATTACAGATATTATCTATATTCTGTCCTTGTGAGCTAGATAGTACAACACCTTATTATAAATTCAAAAATGTGTCCGAAACACCAGAGAGTCGTTCAAAAAATTAAAACGGCCCGTAAGCATTCCTTCATTAGGAAGGTTAATATAAAATGGAAACGAAGGATTTGCCGATTCAGTGTGGGGAATTGGGTATAAATGTTTGGAAAAACAATTTTTTAATGTAAATTTATTATAGTGTTAGTCCAATCAAGTTGGTAAAAAATAATTCTTTTTGTTACAACTGCATAGAGGAGTTTAACAGTTGAAATGTGTAGTATGAGATATTATAAAAATAAAAATACTAATAATAAAAATACTCTCATCTAGGGATTCATTTCAATTCAATTCATCAATTTTTTAGTGGAAATATTTTTAAATAAACAATCAATGCGTTAAAACTCATTATTTTGCTTATAACTTAAAAACTTGTTTTTTTTTAGAGATTTGATGTCAACAGAAAAAAAAAGATACACAAAATGAGATAAGCTAAATTAAAATCGGTTAATAAACAAAAAAGTTATTTCAAATGAACAACAAAATTGCTATTTTTGAATATTGTTAATAACTTTTTTTATTATTAGTCGAAAGAAAATGTAAAAAAGTATTTTTGAAGTGTGTATATTTTAGGCAATTCCTAGCTGAGCGCTTTCGGCTTTACAAAGCCATCATCAGAGCTATGGTCAATTTTTTAAATACCACTACAAAGGGGAGATCTCTTTTCCTTATATTTCAGAATTATGATTTTTTTAGTTGGTGAAATTCTTAAAACATATTAAAAAAACATACTCATCACTTTCTTCAGTGACTTTTTCTAAAGTTTTATGTAAGTTTCAAGTCTTTTCGCATCAACTAATTTAAATGTACTGTTTTTACTCGTTACGTCACCTTATACTTAGTGCTCATATTAATAAAATTAGGTTGACATTGATTAGAAATGTAAATGATAAATATCCCATTAGAAATATGATTTGTGATAGGAATACGGGTATTTAGCACAGCCACCTTTACTTCCAAGCCATGAAGTAAAAAAGGCAACACCGCATTCTATCACGTCGGTAGTCGATAATCAGCTGTAAGGTCTACCAGAAAATTTGAACCAACTAATTTGAATTTTAGGAAACTGATATTTTGAAAACTTCAATTCATTACAGAAATATTTTTAGGGAAATTAAATTAATAAAACCCTATATATACCTAATACATATATAAAATTTAATTATTATTAAGGTTATATTTCAATAAAATAATCATTAGAGTAAAATTTATTGCACTTAAAATACAGTGTCAAACAGTTAATCTTACAATCAAATGCAGTCAAGAATCTCTAGAAATTTTAAATATTAAGTACTTAAGCATATAAATAACACAATACATTAACACGACATTTAAAAAGATTATTAAAAATACAAAAGATATAAAATTTGTTAAGTAAAAACTTAGTGTAACTATTATGATTAAAAACAAAATTCATCCTAAGAAATCAGACACAATATAAATATGGTTCTAAATTAGTCTAATTGAAAATTAAATATTTTACTATTTACTTATAACTTTTGTTAAATTTTCATACTTACTTATGCGTAAGTAGCAATTTTATATATGAATAGGTTTTTTTGTCATATAAACCAAGTTAAAAGAGGTATGCATGAAAAATGTGTTGAATGTAACATACCATTTATAACTTGTATATCGATTTAAAATAGCCTATATTCTCAAAAGATTTTTGAATTTAATACTCAAATTTGTTATTACTTATCTAAAAAAGCAGATCTATATGGAGAAAGTAAGTTTTCTCGTTGTGACCATCTTGTTAATTTACTATATTGTAAAATCCATTTCAAATCATTACTACTTAATCTATTCTTACCTACATTGACGATTACACTAAAATTACTGCTAACTATTACACTACTTATTACACAAATATTATCAGACTCGTGTCCCAACTGATTAATGTTTAATACATAGAAATATACACAGTCACTTGTAATTTTACTTGTCCAGTTTTTCAATGGGATATTATTGTCTAAGTCTCTTAAAAATGATTTAAATGAATCTATTAAATCATTGTCTAAGAATTCTGTTATCTCTTGTTCCCTCTTCTTACGCAAAAAGTTTCTTGTGTCTTCGGGATTCCTTCTTTCTTTAGTACGATGAACAGTTACATATGATGGTACTTCAGAAAATATATTAGGAACTGGATTGTCTTTTAATTTGGGAAATATTAACTGTTCAATGTGTACATTTCCATCTTTATCTTCTCATTGTTCAGTCCGCTGAATATCATCTTCATGAAAAATGTTTGGCACATACTACGGAAGATTTGGTAATTGTATAGCCTTCTCTATGAATAGAGCATAACCCAGTATACCTTCTTTGGGGATCTTTGGGAAAAGAAAACGTACTTTCTGCCTGTTTCGTTTTTAAAGTACTGGCATAATTGGTTTTGCTACCAGATACACAACAATGCCAGGGCATCTGTAACAAAAAACAAAAGTATTATTATTGTTGTTTTTAGTTTACATATTTTGTAACAAGAAGCAAAAGGATTATTATTTTCAATTTGTTTTGTAGGTTATATTTATACTTGCCTTTTAAATTGTCGTTAAAAATCTTCTAAAAGTTCTAAAGTTAATGAAATTTCACTTATATTAATATTTTCTAATTGATTTAAACACAATTTACAAATAAAACATTCGAATAAAGTTAAAAAAAACACTAAATTCGACAAACTTTACATGCCTTCCTATATGAAATGTTAAACAAAACAAACCACGGTCGGACTACCACGCGTTGTTGCCAAATTTCTACTTCATGGCTTGGAAGTAAAGGTGGCTGTGGTATTAGGCATACTAACAGTAGTGATAATATTATAGTTAGGTTAGGGGGAATATTAATAATGGGCATAGCATTAGTAATGAAGGTAGGGAAAAATTAAATATTAGTATTAAAAATAAAAACGGTAATAAAATAATAACGGATATAATGTTTATACACAAAAACCAGGGAGCATGAAATCAACGTTAACACCAATAATGGGGAAGAAGAATATAGTAATAAGGAAATAGATCATAACAAGACAAATCATATAGGAATAGTGACATGGAATGTGACATCTATGACCGGCAAGGAAATAGAAGCTACGGAAGAAATGGAAAAAATGAAAGTACAAATAATGGGATTAAGAGAGACAAAAAGATAGGGAAAGGACACATCAATATCAATGAGAAATATAGTCTATATTATTCCGGAGTACCACAGGGTGATAGAGCAAAGAAAGGTGTCGGTATAATAGTGAATAAAAGAATAGAATCAAGAATAACAAACTACGAAGCAGTATCGTCTGGAATAATCACAGCCCAAATAGAATTAAACGACAAGATAAGAATTAATACAAATATACGCACCAACAGAAGGAAATGAAGAACAGATAATGATAGAATTCTACAACGAACTCCAAAACGCATTAGACAAATTAAGAGAGACAAGGGAAAAAATAATAATCTTGGGCGATTGGAATTCAAGAGTAGGTAAGGACATTAACAGGCGATTAGGATGCATTGGACAATATGGGGAAGACACATTAAATAGAAATGGAATTAAAATGCTGGAATTCTGCCAAACAATGACCTGATAATAGGGAACACATTCAGTGAAGAAACCATTAACGACAAATATACATTTGTGGCTGAAGAGAGAAATGCGAAAAGCTTAATCGCTTATATAGTCTATACGAGAAACCTAGAAAAAAATATAAAAAACATCTTAACGAAAAAGGAACCGGAACTGTATACACAACACAGAATGGTCACTGCAAAACTGGAGGATAAAAAAATGGAGCAAGTGGAAAGAAAAGAGTATAAGAAAGTAAATCTAAACAAACTAAAGATAGAAAGTGTGCGAGAATTGTACACGGAGGAGACTAAACAAAGACTGAGACAAATAGAGTGCCAAAAAGAAACATGGAAAATGGAAGAAAGATGTAATACTTACAGTAAAGTATTAAAGACAAGAGCAAACTGAAGTGTGTGGAATAAAAAAATATAATAAACAAATGAAAAGGACAAGATGGTGGAATAAAGAAGTGAAGACAGAAATAAAAAAGAAGAAAATAGCATGGAAAAAATACATCTAAACGGGATTAGAAGAAGATAAAGAAAAATACCATATGCAGAGACGATTGGTAAAAAAGACAGTCACACAAGCAAAAGCAAAAACATGGAAAGAATTTGGAGAAGAACTTGACGAAGAATATATAACAAATAATAGAAACTTTTGGACGACAATACGACACAGAAGGCAAGAAGGGCGAAAGGAAATAAACGCAGTAAGATATACTTTAAACCAAATACAAATAAGCCCACAACAAGTAGCTAGGGTATGGAAAGAATATTATGAAATTTGATATCGAAGGGATAAATGAAGACAATATAAACAATGAAGGTGAAGAAAACACAGAGCTAGAGCAAATAAGTAGAGAAGAAGTAATAGAAGGATTATCAAATATTAAAATAGGTAAGGCAGGTGGAGATGATGAAATTGAACCGGAAATGGTAAAAATACATGGGAGAAAAAGGAATAAACTGGCTATGGAAATATATAAAGAGGCGTGGAAAAAACAAACAATCCCTAAAGACTGGCATAAGAATATCATCGTGCCAATATACAAAAAATGAGAACATGTAAACTGCGACAACTATAGAGCAATATGTCTGTCATTGGTATGCTTTAAAATATATACGAAAATAATAGAGAAGAGACTGAGACAAGAAGTAGAAAGGGAGAAGAACAAACGGCATTTAGACCTGGAAGACAGACAAATGACAACATATATATCATTAGAAACCTAATAAAAAGAAGCATAGATACGGGGGAAAAACTAGTATTAGCATTCATAGACATAGGAGCAGCATTTGACACGTTAGAAAGACATATCATAAGGAAATGCTTGAGAAAAACAAATGTACCTAATGCATTAATAAAAATTATAGAAAATACTTACAAGGAGGTAAAAGGAAGGGTACAAATAACAGGGGAAACATCGGAAGCATTTAATTGGAAGAGAGGTATTAAACAAGGAGATAGTCTCAGCCCTTTGCTATTCATAATAGTAATGAAAGAATTGATAAGAAACACTAGGGTCAGAACCAATCAACTACAGACAGTAATAGGTTACCACAGATTACAACCGATAACAATAGAGTCCTTAATGTATGCAGACATTATTTATATTTCCTAAGTATTGGAGGACATCAACGTTGGTGCTGCTCCCCAAAACTGGAAAGATAATGATGATTGAGAAAGAGATGGTCGCGAAGATGACGACAAGTAAGGAGGGACGGAGTAGTGTGCACAATTACACCCGTGTAGTCATTAAAAAGAAATAAGATGAGAAGCAGCAGCCGGACCAACGACAGAGATGAGATATAGATAAGAGTAGCGAGTGCTCCGAAACTGTTGTCAGCTTTACGCGGTTATCCCGCTTTGGAAGTACGGTACGTGTGATTGTCAACTGCTCGCAAGTAGGAGAGGGAGGTTTTAATTGGTAGGCGGGATAGCAGGAAAAAATTGTTTACTTACAGGACCTCCTTTTAGGAGGAAATGAGCTCGGATGCCCCATTTTGAATCCATCACACTCTAAATAAAAAGAATAGGTTATTTTAGCACTCAACTGGATAAAATTTAATTTTCGTAGTTACAGATATCCAAGAGAATCAGTCTCGTGTTTCAATTTAAAGATTTTTTTAATAAACGCTATATTTTTAAAGTATGGAGTTGTCAATAAGAAAACCCTATATAAAATTCATTCATGTACAGACAAAGCAATACCCCATATCTGTAATTATTAAGCTATAAATGTATGCACGTCGAAATAGTTTACTTGAGAAATGCACGTTTCAACTATAACAGGTTTCGTGCATCTTTGTGTTCCATTTACTGAGATGAATAATCGAAATCCTTACAATATCTTGTTCCTCTACGTTCCGTTTGGTTACATATTATGTGCGACTCCAATTTTGGAACCAATTTAACGAGGGGGTGCCAGAACTATATCAATTCAGAAGCAGCTATAAATTTTAAATAAACGAAACCGCATGTACGGCATGGATAATTCGTGGTCTTTGTTTTAAACGATTATTAAATCGATATATCAAATCAAATCCAGACAGCGAAATACAAGGTGGTTGGATGGATAATACACCCTTTTTATTAATTGGCTGGATGCCTATAGGACGATATTGTCATTGCCGTTGATTCAATTTTAGAAATATAATCTATATTTGTATACATTATTAAATACAAGTAAAAATTTACTATTCCCAAAAACTGTCGTATTTTTTTCTTATGTTTGATGCTGTAAAATCTCTAATTGATATTAAACTGTCATATAATGAACGAACTGAATTGTTTCTACAATATGTTCCAAATATTTTACCTCTTCTCTTAAAAAATTACATTTTAGAAATTTTAGCCCTAATCCCTATTCAAAACTGCTTCCTATTTTTATTAGCTATATCCTATAGCCTATCTTTCTATATGATCTAAGGGTTCTTCAATTAGGATTTAAAAAAAAACAGCTCTCGACATGGAAAGATCAATATAATCTTTACTGCTTTATAAACCATACAAAATACATCACTTTAGAACCAGTTATTCCACAAACTACTTGGTTTAAGAATTGTAAATCTCTACGTAAATATATAACCACCATAAATAGACCACGCTTTGGACATGCGTGCTATCCAAGTCATTTATATAAAATAAATGTGATTGAAGATCATAATTGAAAACATTGCGGAAAACTGAAAATCTTTTTTGAATGTCCTAAGTTTCAACAGCATTCAAACTCTCTCTACAAAAAATTAATCGAATTTAATATGTATGCACCATTCAATATCCAGTCGCTACTGGCTACAGACTCACAACAAATATATAATATCATTATACAATTCTTGTCAGACACATACACAGTTCTATAGAATTTGTACGCGAGCATGGAATTTTTCATGATCGTATGGAAGTTTGGATTTGTATCCTTTGTTTATCCTAAATGTTATAGCACCTTATCCGTGGTCCAGTTTTGTTTGTCTACTAAGAATGTCTTGATGGGGCCCTAGACGATAAGCAAGTGACCCTGTACGTTTCCTTGTCGTATATTCTTCTAATAATTATCCGTTAGTTTTCTATTAGGGATAGGGTTGTGCATCTATCTGATTAGAGAATCTATTGCAACTGGCTGAATGCCTAATGTATATGGCTTTAAATAAAAAAGGGGTCTTCAAATGATAATGAACATATTAAAATGTCATCTATGTAGTTTATACAGAATAAGTTCCAATGATGTTATTTGATATTATAACTTAAAATTCTTTGATATATTGCTGGAGATATTTTAATCCCAAAAGGTAAGCATTTCCATTGTCAGTGACCATATTGCGTAATTGTCATATATTTATCTTTTATCCGAACTGTCGGATAAAAGATAAGAACACAGACCAACTCTCAGACAACAGAGTTGGTCTGTATTGTTTCAACTGACAAGTACCACGTGCTCATATTCGAGCAGGGAGACATGTAGTCCCTAAAGTAATTTTAAAAATATATCTATTGTCATCGACCTGGAGTCAAAACATTATTAAATGTAAAATTTGGAATACTGTAAATCCATACATGGAGGTCTTATAGACAACTTTACTGTTAGCAACAAATACACAAGGCACTGAGGATGATCTGTTCAGATTGAAAACGTTTTGCCAGAATTTAAATGTTGACGACACTTTTATAAAGTTTTAAATATTTGTTTGTTTTTATACACAATACACATGTGTGAAGTGTTTTAACTTCTGTGTTTTTTAAAACGATGGTATACAGTCAATTACGAGGTTTTTTCCCATTAAATTTTATATATCTATATGCTTCATAGACTTCAAAAAAGCATTCGCATAGCTTAGAAAATCTGCTAGTAATTGGATATGATAATATACATTAAGAAAACCAAAGTGATGGCAATCCGAAAAAACCAAAATGTACCCCAACCTTGCACAATAAATGGGCACATTTTGGAGCAGGTCAAGAAGTTTAAGTACCTGGAGTTTTGAATCGATAGCAACCTAAATAATGATCTAGAAATAAGAATAAAACTTACAAGAAAACAATCAAAAGACGGATATGTGATTCTGGAATAAAACTCGAAATTTAACTACGTTTTTTAAAATACTAAGTCTGGTCGACTCTTCTTTAAGCAGTTGGAAATGTGGACCCTTAAATAATCAAAGGTATATAGAGGATGTCCCAGACTAATTTACCCACGCTATATCTCTTAAACGAATAGAGATTTTCGAATGGGATAAAAAGTGATATATTCTACTTGTAATATACTTTAATATGGCGTAGAAAAAATTCAGTGATAATAAAGCATAATATTTCTTTTCTCTTCTATTTTTAAAGGCTATCTTGATTATTTAACAAAAATAAAAAATTTTTTGATATTTTCTTCATACCTTACAAACCCATTTTATTTTTAAAAAATCAATTGAATAGACGATAGAAGACGACACATATAAAACTATAAAAAATGTACAGGGTGCCATTAAAAAATCTCTATTTTGTTAATAAATATAGCCTGGATAATTAAGTCTGGGATACTTATAAAATAATAATAAAATAATAAAAAATAAATTGATTTCTTGATTATTTACAAACCGATTTTATTTTTAATAAATCTGTTGAATAGACGATAGAAGACCACATCCAAAACTAGAAAAAAATGTACAGGGTGCTATTAAAAAAATTAAGTTAGGGGTTGTAACTAAGGGATGAATATTTAGGGGGTGATTTTTTCTTCGCTATATTAAAGTATATTGTAAATGGAATAGACCAGTTTTTGACCTTTTAAAAAATCTCCATTTTGTTAATAAATATAGCCTGGATAAATTAGTCTGGGACACTTAATTAACAAAAATAAAAAATTAATTGATTTCTTGATTATTTACAAACCGATTTTTATTTTAATAAATCTGTTGAATAGACGATAGAAGACCACATCCAAAACTAGAAAAAAATATACAGGGTGCTATTAAAAAAATTAAAGTTAGTGGTTGTAACTAAGGGATGAATATTTAGGGGATGATTTTTTCTTCGCTTTATTAAAGTGTATTACAAATGAAATAGACCAGTTTTTGACCCTTTAAAAAATCTCTATTTTGTTAATAAATATAGCCTGGATAAATTAGTCTGAGACACTTAATTAACAAAAATAAAAAATAAATTTATTTGTTGATTATTTACAAACCGATTTTATTTTTAATAAATCTGTCGAATATACGATAGAAGACACATCCAAAACTAGAAAAAAATGTACAGGGTGCTAATAAAAAAATTAAGTTAGCGGTTGTAACTAATGGATGAATATATAGGGGGTGATTTTTTCTTCGCTATATTAAAGTATATTGTAAATGGAATAGACCAGTTTTTGATCTTTTAAAAAATCTCCATTTTGTTAATAAATATAGCCTGGATAAATTAGTCTGGGACACTTAATTAACAAAAATAAAAAATTAATTGATTTCTTGATTATTTACAAACCGATTTTATTTTTAATAAATCTGTTGAATAGACGATAGAAGACCACATCCAAAACTATAAAAAAATATACAAAGTGCTATTAAAAAAATTAAAGTTAGTGGTTGTAACTAAGGGATGAATATTTAGGGGATGATTTTTTTCTTCGCTTTATTAAAGTGTATTACAAATGGAATAGAATGGAAACCAGTTTTTGACCCTTGAAAAAATCTCTATTTTGTTAATAAATATAGCCTGGATAAAATTAGTCTGGGACACTTAACAAAAATAAAAAATTAATTGATTTATTGATTATTTACAAACCGATTTTATTTTTAATAAATCTGTTGAATAGACGATGGAAGACCACATCCAAAACTATAAAAAAAATATATAGGGTGCTATTAAAAAAATTAAAGTTACGGGTTGTAATTAAGGGATGAATATTTAGGGGATGATTTTTTACGCTTTAATAAAGTGTTTTACAAGTAGAATAGATCACTTTTTGTCCCATTCGAAAATCTGTATTCGTTTAAGAGATATAGCGTGGGTAAATTAGTCTGGGACACCCTGTATAATAAACTGGAGGCCTTTGAAATGTGGATCTACCAGAGCAACCTTTAGATATCATGAACATCGCATACTTCAAAAGAAGAAATACTGCAGCGACTAGGTAAGGAACGAGAACTTTTTAACTTAGTTAAAGTTAGAAAAACAGCATACCTAGGCCACATGCTGACAAATAATAATTATCAATATGGTTAATTAGGTAATAATTAATATTAATAGTGAAAGGACAGATTGAGGGTAAGAGAAGACTAGGAAGAAAAAGACTATTGTGGCTAAGAGACATTCGTCAATGGACAGGGCTAAATTTCGAACAGCTAATAAGAAAAGCTAAAAACAGAGAAAAATTGTAGTAACCAAACTCAATTGAGGAGAGGGTACTTTAAGAAGCAGAAGTAGTTTCTCAAAGAAATCGTCTTTAACGCTGATCAGTGCATCATTATTCACTGCATTTACTTCAATAATTCTTACTCTATGTCCTCTAGTAATTGTTAGATTTATTTTTATCATTGTTTCACTAGTAGCCTCTCATATCGTTATGCTTTATATCGTTAGTGTAGCTACTCCACGTCAAGCCCCTTTGTCCTTTGGTACCCCACTGTAGCAGTAATCGAATTCTTCAATGTTTTTTAATCCTTAAGCGTTTCGTTTTCTTTTGGTGATCAGTGTAATTTCTTTGTTCAATCTGTTTAATTCCAATTTCAATATTACTTCATTTATTTTTTTTAAACCTTGTACATTCCAAGCTACAAAATGTATCATCCTTTTTCGCAGCATGCGTCGCCGTTTATTCATTCATCCATTCCGAGGCGTTTCTGTAATTGTATTTTTTTTTCGAGTACCAAGGAGTTAGCATGCCTTAACCCCCGAATTAAAGGACCATGGTTTAATTTTGGAGTAATCGTTATCCTAGACAATTTGCTTCTACTGCAGCTCAAGAGCACCATCCTCCCTGTCAGTTGGTCACGGGTGGAATTTCGATCCTGGATCGAATTTGTTCAGCGTAGTCCCATTGTGAGTTAAGTATAGATCTGAGGTAGCTGAATTTACTTGTCGTTTGTTTCATTAGTATAATTAGTTTCTTTAATTAATGGATTTATTTGGTCAGTAAACAATACTCAACCCCCAATTCATCCTGTTATACAACTTTTAAATCTGCCTCTATAAATAAATCTGTTGTAAAAATAATATGTTTTTGAAATATGAAAATATGAAAATTTTCATTTTCAGATATATTTTTTCAATATTTTTCTTAGTAGGCAAACTAAATTATTGTCTAATTAAATCACTGTATGTTTAATAACCCTTTGTGTATTTTTAGAAACTCCTCTTCGTCCTTCTAATGTCCGATATTGATCAATAATACAATTAAAACGATATTAAACACGCTAGTACCATAAGCATCTGCTTATGGATAAAACTCTCCCCTGCAGCCGAACTTGTAAAAGACAATAAGATTACAATTATGCTAAAATGGGGAATTCTTACGAAAATTACGAATTACCAAATTTACTGTCTTCATTCTTATTTTTCGTCGTCCAAAGTTATAAGCCTAAACTTACCGGAACTTTTGGAACTCCATAAATAGCTGCACAATTGCTTTTCTCTCATTTCCTTGAAAACGTTTAATCTGATCGACTTCTAACGAGAAGACCTTTACGACCATGTTCTGTTAACAGCACCATTTATTTTTCCTAATAGATTTTTTCGGCTGAGCTCTAAATTCAATTAAGCTAGGATTTTCGATTTGTTTTAAATTAATGTATAATTCACAGTTTTTTCTTCTTGGCATTTCCTTATTGAAACAATTAATTTTCAAACGCCTTGTTTTAGATTTACAAAAAAAAAAATAAATGAAAAAATGGACACAAATTTAAAAAAATAATTGAAAACATTCTATTAGATTCTATTAAAAAATTATATTTAATAATATTTTAGACTGAAATGTAGTTTGTTACAGAAAAAATAATGTAAAAGTGAAGAATATAGTTTAAAGCAGTTGTTAGATGAAAAAGAAAACAATTATGTATTTTTAAGTTTTTAATTAACTATTTAAAACTATTTTATTCTATAATATACAAAATTCAATTCTCCAGTCTCTCTCGTTCGAACCTTCGAGCTAGAAACAAGGATCGAAGTAGTAATTGTATATAAGTATCTTATCTTTTTGTAATTATTACTTATAATTAGTATAAGCCGTTTGTTATCAAGAAACTTAAACACAATAACCAAAATAAGTCTTCAATGTTATTACAATGATCCGGCAAGGAACTAATACAAATTTAATTACGACATTTATTAACATAAGTATAAATAAAATAGTCCGGTATTTTAACAAAATATACAAAGGTGTCTTAATAATTCCTGCTTATAATTAGTGAAAAACTATGGGTCACTAACTAGATTACCACGAACCAACTAGTTATCAGTGCATTGAGGGCATAAATAGATCCATTAGAAAATCCTACCTAAGACGGACTCCTCCACCTGGAAGAAATCGGAAAGACAGTTACAACTCACTATATGAAGAGCAGAAAAAATTTAAATAAACGCTACAACGATCTACATACGAATTTACAAAACTTGCAAAAAGATAAACCACAAAAAAACCTCCCAGATGCAGATGAGGTAAAAAGTGATAGAGAATAGGTATCAGTCCACCACAAGAAACGTCAACGCAACGATGATAGTGCTGAATTGAAAACATTAACTAAGCTACACTCAAAGATTATTGGCTTAGCAAAATGGTTATACATCTAACAGATATAACAAAATGTTGAGTTTATCAAATCATTACAGAAATTACTACAGCAGATAACTCCAGGTATATATATATACTTTAAAATATCTTGCTAACAACCAAATTAAAGTTCAAACTTATCCAAAAACTATTCAATAATCTTAAAATCTTTAGCAAAAAAATTACCCATTACCATACATACCAACTAAAACAAAACCATGGATTGCTAGCTGTTATACTTAATTTACATCCTGTTAACAGATCCAGATGACATTAAAAATGCGTTGCTAGAACACGGACACACAGCACTGAACATCTCCAACATTAAGCAAAAAGGCACAAATAAACATCTGCCACTATTTTTAATATAGAAATGGCTATCTTCAGTAATATTGAAGCTATATATATATATATATATATATATATATTATATATATATATATATATATATATATATATATGATATTACGAATTTACTCAACTCTATTGTTACAATTGAGCCACCGTTTCAGAAAGGGAACTAACCCAATATCAAAGATATTAACATTTTGGCCACACACAAAATTATTGTCACAGGAGTCCGTGCTGTGTAAAATGCGTCGGCGTCTTATCTTATCATCTCAATGTCCAACACGCATAGGTTATCCCAACCCTAGGAACATGAGTGTACCACTGCTAGACAGTGGGGACCCCCATGTCCGAAGCTCAGACGGTCTCGTTCCAAAAGAACAAGTCATTTTGGCTCGGTACCTATCTGACCTCCAAGTTTTTCCACCACCCCTCCTCTGCGTCTGACATACGCAGATGAGGCTATGAACTATTACGTCGGGCGATTTTGGTAAAAGAAAACACCTTCCGTTTTCCTTGACTTTAATTTCCTTTAATCCTTGAGTTTAATTATTGCATGACTTCTGCTCTGTGTCCCTGAAGATGTGTGTCCGATCAGGGGGTCGGCAGCAGGCTGTCGGCCCTCTGTTCGGAAGTTGTGTGCTCGATCAGACAGTCGCCAATTTGGCAAAACAAGTTTTGGTCTCCTTGCCGGCTGAGTGATCGATAAGTCTGGCCATGGAGCCCGTATTTGTCGCACACGGACTCGATGCTCAGGTTTCGCGGTTGCCTCTAGGGCAGTTTGGTCCTGAAGGACTGTTACCTGAAGGGTCTTTGCCTGATGGGCGTGCCTAAGGGGCCTTAGCTTGCGGGCTATAGTGAATTGGACTGTGTCCAGTTATTTTTGTTCTTTTCTTTTAATAGTTATTTATTTAACTTTACTTTACTTTTAACAGTTTGTTGGTTAGTGTAGGTTTTGGGGGAAAATAATAGGGGTAGGGTTTAAGGGTGTGTGGGTGGGGTGTGCATTCCCAAGTGTATAATGCTCTTACACACCCCGTGTATATGTTTTTTGGTTTTTTGTTTCATCTCAATGTCCAAAAAAATATATAAAAGATATTCAATGTCTAAATTGTCTAGAAATTTATCCTGCCAGCTACAAGAGATGTTCAGTATACAAAGTGCTGCAAAAAAACACAATTTCCAGTCAACCAACTCGTGCTGTACATCCCTCAGTCACTCAACCAACTATCAGATATGCTAAAATTGTTGCCGAAAGAGATAACAGAAATATATCTACCACAGATGAGACTTTGTACGTAATACGAACAACTCCTCAATACATACAAAACAATTTAGAACTAGTAGTATCTCATATTGTCTCTGATATCTAAGCTTAACCTTCAACACTGAACTAAAGGTAGCTGTTGGAATGCCAATGACTTAACCACTCATTTACACAAAGTTATTTGAGCTCAAATTGCTTTGGCAGAATGTTGCTAGTTTTCGTTCTACAGTGTGATTCAATAAACATTTTTTATATTATTTTTAGGGATATATTGAAAAACTATTTACCGATTTAAGTGAAATTTGGTATCTTGTTATAATTTAGTATGCTTAATATAAAAATGATATTAGATTTACAATTGACACCAAGTGGCGCCACCTACTATAACATTGGTTCATTAAGGTGGCCAAATTTTTTTTTTCGCCTGTATAAACATTCTAGGAACAAACATGTAATAACATTTAATTCTATACAAAAATAGGATTCTTGTTTCAAATAAAAAAGTACACAGTTTTCAAAATAAACGTATATTTTAGAGACTTGCATAAAATGAAAAAAAAAATTACAAAAACTTATGTAATTTAATTCAAAACATTATTCAAAAGGTCTTAAATACTATTGAATATTAAATGTAGTAGTAGTAGATAATTTTTGCAAACAAAATGCATATGTTTTGTATAACTTTTGTCTTATTTTAAATAATAAGTTTCTTTGGGCCCTAACTACGTTAATTCCCTCTACAATATTTTGCCATAACTCTTGACGGTTATTTATTTTTTTTTGTAAACAAGTGACTTTAAGTAGCCCCACAAGTGAAAGTCTAGGGGATTTAGTTCGGGACTGCGTGCTGGCCATGCTTAAATTAAGAGGTATGTAGATCAATTTTCAATAAAAAATCAATCAAAGCAATGTAAAGTAACATAAGGACAATGAAATCAAGAAATATTTGAAGAACCTTTCACCTGCAGATAGTACAAATTATTCGTTGTGGAAACTAACAAATAACTTAAACACAACGAGAAAATTAATATGCTAATTAAAAAACAAATTAACACTTGAGCTAAAACTTCCATAGATGAAGCAATAATTTTGCAAATCATCTATGTTAGGTATTTCAACCGTATCAGAGGAAAGTCTCAGTTGAAGAAGAATATGCTATTCATGAAGTCGTAAATACAGCATATCAAATGACTTTGCCTATTAATTTGTTAAGAAATCTGAAATCAACGAAGTAATTAATATTCTGGAAATTAAAAAGTTACCTGAATATGATATAATATCTAGTTTAGAGCTAGAAACTACCCAATGAAGGCAAAAGTTTATTCACATATATTTAATTCAATATTAAAAACAGGTTATTTCCCGCTCCAATGAAAAGTTGCTCAAATAATTCTTATTCCAAAAAACCTAATAAGGATCACACGGAAGTATCTTCATCTTCCTATCGCCTAATTAGCTTGTCTATTATGTCCGAAGTGCTTGAACGGCTTTTTCTGAAAAGACTGAAGCTTATTTTATATGACAGTAATATTTTACCAAATTATCAGTTTGAGTTTTGAAAACAACATGGTACCATCGAGCAAATTCTAGTAAAGAAAAATCAGAAATTTGCTCAAACAAACTGCTGCATTTCTAAATGTCTCTCAAGCATTCGACTAAGTTTGGCATGTAGGTCTTTTCTCCAAAATTAAATCCATATTTTTTCATTCCAGAAGTTCACTTTTAAGATACAACCTGACAGATCGATTTTTTTAAGTCAAAAGAGGCGGGCAAATCACAAAACTTTTTTCAATATATTTCGAAGTTCCATAAGGAAGCATACTAGGACTCACTCTTTACTTAATATACACATCAGATATACCAATTACGATCAATACAATATTGGCTATATATGCCGATGACACAGTTATCATGGCTACAAATTCTACAACAACTGAAGCATCCCAGGTACTGCAAATCAGCCGCTTAAACCAGAGGGCTGGCTTAAACTTAGGCTAGTCCAAATCAACAGTTGATTTTAAAATTAACAATAATAACATTTTTGCTTTTTTGAAAAAGGTAAAGCGCCACCTGTTTCTCTAAACAACCCTCCACTACCAGTTAATACCATCGTTGAATACCTGGGAATTCATTTATGTAGAAATCTTAATCGGGGCATCCATATCTGAAAGAAATGCCTTACACTTAGCTTAATCTACAGAAAAATGTATCAGTACATGAATCGAAAATCCAATCTTAGCCTGTATTTTAAAACTGATATGGCTATATGCAGCACAAATCTGGGGTACATCAGGTACAAAAACTTCAACGATTCCAATCAAAAATACTGCTAAGTTACCAACACTTTGGTAATTTACTATTATTATTCTTGAAATAACTAGAATATTTAATTATTAATTAGTTATATTTTATTCTGATTGATTTTTGCTGTAAATTGTAAGTGAAAATTAATACATATAAAAATTAATTTATTAAACATAATATAAAGTTATTTTTATTTACAATTAAGTTTTCCTAACTAAATAATGTCAAGTATTGGATTCGCTTATTCGAATATTCAATGGCTTATAACTCGAAAATTATCAATTTTGAGAAAAGGCTTTTTTGTTAAGCATGATCCAAAATATCAAAAAAAAAATATTTTTGGGAGAAAAAAAGGTGATTTTTGTAATTTCTACCAATTTCTGTCCAAAAATTTCGCCCGATGCCCTTCTGATTTTTTTTCAAGTGGACAATTTTGAACAGGAATCTGCAAAGAAACATTTCATTAGAAACATTTTTCCTACGGGAGCCGTCTTCAAACATGGACATGGAATTTATAATATATTTCTTTCTAAATGCAGCAAAAAACTGTTGACATGTGAAATAGATGATTTTATGCATTTTTTGTTCCCAATTTGATTAGCTGATTCGCACCAGTTCACATTCCTATTTCAAATTTAATTAACGATTATTAAAAATAACTTTTTTCTACAATATTTTCAGCTGATATAACATATACGTTGTGGAAATGTTTAAAATTATTTTGATATATAATACTGAAATTTTTTGTGGTTGGTTAAAAAAATAAAAATAAGAATTATTCATTCAGATAACAGTTTATATAAATTTATATATAGTATACAAACATAACTTTTGAAAAAAAAACTGCAAATTCTTAAAATTAATGAAATTCTTTCACAATTCATTAAAAGTTCGCTGTATTCGCAAAGCAATGTAAAGTTTCTGTGCTTTTGTTCTTTTATTATTCTTTCAGTATCTACTTTTTCACTACGCAATGAAAAAATCTAGAAAACCTATAGCCTAGGGAAAGCTTGATGGTTCTACGTGAAAATTTGAATACTCAGTGGCGCACGGGAAATTTAAAGGTATAGAATACAAATAAAGACAGATTCATATTTTGTATATAGCGTGTTAAATGATTACTAAGCCGTATGTTAAGTATAATATCAAACATTGGCGTATATTATGATAATAGTGGTAACTAGTAGTAACTGGTAGTGGCTCCGAAGAAGCCCTCAGTGTCTGTCGGTTCCAATTTCCCTGACCAAAGTGGCGGTCAGAACAGCAGAGTTGGAACAAAGTCTGGTAAGAATCACTGAAAGAGATCAGGTCATTATAATAAACGACAAATGCATATATGTGCCTATAACGTACCAACGTTATTAACAGAAGCATTATTGAGAGAACTGGAGAAAGAACTAGAACAGACAAAATGGGATGTAGTTGATGTAAGTGAAGTTAAGCGTCGAGAAGAAATCTAAACAATAATTAAGTCGTCTATCGGAGGAGTTGTTGTTTTTTAATCCATAAAAAGTGTGTACTAAACATAATAACAATAAAAAGTGTACGTACCAGAGTCAGTTATCTTATTTAAAAAAATCCAAGATATCAACTTAAAATTAAACAGGCTTACGCACCAACTAAGATCCACTCAGATTAGGAAGTTGACCAATTTTATGAAGATATCACAGCAGCTATACAAACTTCAAAACTCATTAGAAACTGATAATTGGAGATTTCAAACGCCAACTTGGGATTCAAACAAGATGAGGCAGAATCCGCTATGTTAAACTTTAGATTTGGTGAGAAAAGTAATTGATAGGCTTCTAGACCTTCTGATGTAAGACATCAGAATAATTTCTGCGTGATGAACTCATTCTTCAGAAAGAAACCTCAACGTAAGTGGACATGGAAAAATAGGAACCAAAGAACAAAAGTTAGATTAATTTCATAATATCGAATCGAAAAGATACAGTTCAGGATGTAACAGTATTGAATAAATCGAATATAGGTCACGAAATTCACATAGAAAAAGAAACAAGCCGTTGAGATTTTCTATCATATAAGACTGACGGGTAGCCTTCGGCAAGTTGAACCATTATTTCAAATCGTCCGACATACCAATATGTATTAAAATATACACCTTTAATTAGTGTGTTTTGCCAGTGTTGGGTTACGAAGCAAAAACTTTGACTATGATAAGGAGAACAGTGAAAAAGATCCATGTGGCTCAAAGGACGATGGAGCGCGTGCTATGTTGAGCACTTCACTGCGAGACAAGATTCTAAAACGCTAGCTATGACGAAGATTATAAGTAACTGATGCTGTAGAGAGAATAGCAACACTGAAGTGAACTAAGTAGGTTACGTGGCTTGAATGACAGATAAGAGATGGACAAAGCGAATACTGGAATTTTATTAAGAGATAATGCCTACCATAGCAAAGATCGTCCACAAAACTTTGGACTGACGATGTTAAATGCTGCTAAAAAATAGGAGTTGAATGCAAGAGGTACAAGATCACAACAGATGGAAAATTATGGGGGAGATTTATGTCCAACATTGGAGAAGCGAAGATTGAATCGAATGAATCGAAGAGTAAGGTTTTTTTAGAGTTGACGCGCCGTTTCGATAGAGATAAGTGTAATGCACTGTTTTCTCTATAGCATGTACCTCATGAGCACTAAGTTGTTACACTGAAGGTGAGCATAATAAACATGTATTTGTATGTATATGTATTTGTTGTTTGAGTGTATCGCCCAGTTTATTATTTTCATGAGGCATGCATAGGGGTAAATCTACTTGAAACTGTCCATTCGGTAGGATTTGTGTTGTGGCTTTAAATATTTTCTCAGCCTTTTCATCATCAGGACTTGAACTCTTTATTTCGGGAACTTCTTTAATGTCCCAAAACCTTTGGAGAAGATTATTTATATTTTCTTCTGCAGTGTGAGATTCGACAAATAAAGAATAAAGAAATATGATTCGAGTGTGAATAGTTACAGTTTGAGTGAGAGTGCATCTTTTTCTTAGATGAAACTTGTGAAGATAGGTTAACGACAATGACTTATCCTAAATGAGTGTTTTGTAGCACTGGAAGACCTGCTCCAATATGAATTAAAACCCTCCTTGAATAGATCACAGTCAATTTCTGCACCTAATAAGAGATCGATTCTCCCTGGGGAGGTGTAAGAGGGATCACTGAGCTTTATGCCAGCTGGT